>MNCI01000520.1:505104-547682 GCA_015680685.1 Gnetum montanum | reverse complement strand
AACTATAATCATAATCATAAATATTGATGGTGCTTCAAGTTATCGTTCTCGGTAGCAGACGATTGCAGAACAATGCAAAAGTAGGACTCAGGCTAGTCCTGATTCACCCCATACTGCACGATTGAATTTCGTATTAACGAACAGTAGTGACGAGTTTCCCGTTCTGGTCCGAAAGCTTGGACATTTGAGTTTTATTTTTACCTGTTTTCTGGTTTTGTAGTTGCTGAAATGGGCTCATCAGAGGGTTCTGATCCCGTGTTTGTGGTAAATGGAGTCTCAATTCCAATTGTTCAGGAGCTATCGCGCAAGCTCTCTCCACTTCTCTCCAACAGTGACAATGGCAACTCTTCGTCTACATCGGCACAAGATCTGCAGATTCAGCTACTCAAAAGATATATTAGATCCGATTCACAGAGACCAAACATTTCTGTTGATACTCTGAACCCAACGATGGAACAGCAGAATTTGATTCCCGTGATTGATATGTCGATCATCAGTGAATCCCCTCAACAAATGGAAAAACTTAAGGCTGCATGCCAGAAGTGGGGTTTCTTTCAGGTAACCCTTTTTCGTTCTTAATTTGGAACTCTTATAACAGAATAATCAATTTCATTTATAATCTCATAAACATTGTTGCGACTGATTGCTTCTGTTTTTCCACCTGCTAATCTAGAAATATGTCAGTTTTGTCCAATTCGTGAATTCTTGTAATCAGATCCTGATTTTGGGTGTTCTGTTTCGGATTCAGATTGTAAAACATGGAATTCAGTTGGATCTCCTGGAAAGAGTGAAAGCAATGGCAAGAGGATTCTTCGATCTTCCATTACAGGAGAAGCTCAAGTACGCAGGAGAGAGCGGTAATGGCTACGGCCAAGCATTTGTTTTCTCAGAAGAACAGCCATTGGACTGGGTCGACGCTTTCAAATTTCACGTTATGCCTGAGCACCAAGAAAATTTAAAATTGTGGCCAGAGTCCCCCTCTGAGTTCAGGTAACATGAAATCCCCAAACATCCCCATAATTTATGGAAAAAAGCTTCAAAACCAGATATTTCCAAAGTTATCTTCAAATTGCAGAGAAAGCATGGAGCAGTACATCAATGAAATACAGCAGCTGATTGAAAGATTGATGAAATTACTTGCACAGAATCTGGGTCTGACACCTGAAGTGAAATTTTGCAACAACCACACTCTCTCTGTGAGACTGAACTATTATCCGCCATGTCCAAGGCCGGATCTTGCACTCGGTTTGAGCCCTCACACGGACAGCACCATCATTACAGTGCTACTTCAGGAAGATGATACCGTTGGACTGCATATTCGTAGAAACGAGGATGAAGAATGGCTTCCAGTTTCTCCTATTCCTGGTGCTCTGATCATCAACATCGGTGATTCGCTGGAGGTAATGGGTTCTCTCTGAAATCTTGAAAATTATATATAAATTCTGGTTTTTGAGGGGACGGAAGAAAACTCTCGACCAAAAATCATGCCAGACACCAGTTAAACGAGAACATGGTGGAAAAATCCATAGAAATTCCCCTAATCCCGTAGGACTATTGAAGTTCAAATTTTGGGTATGTCTGACATATAATTCCATAGTATTGTAACACCATAACCTAACCAGACGCTTTTCCGTTCAAAAAGAGATTTCGAGAAACGATAGTGAGGTATGGAATTGGTTCAAATCTGGAGCCATTGCAAGTGATCCTTATTTAATGAACTCCTCGTCATCATCTTAACCTTTTATCTTGAGCTGTCTCTGCATGGGTTCTCTTTGCCGTTCTAATCAGAGGCAAAATCCTTATCATATTATCTTCAATCATTTGTCCATTCTCTTTTTCCCTCAGTTGTGGCAGCATTCTTGAAACTGTAATGTGGGACCTTTTTTAGAAGCTTATTCAATGAACTATAAAAACCGGACCTCACAAAATGAGACTTAAAAGCTCGTTGGGAAATGCATGACGATTCGTTAAGAACTATTATGGGCAGCAGAGGGTCAATATGAGGAACAGTTAATTAGGTTTTAAGGAACCATTTGCATGTTAGGTATGTTGTCATGAATAGTTTGTATTTTTTTACTATGCCTTTCATGTTTTGGTGGGGTTTTATTTACACTCACACAGGTTTTGAGCAATGGAAGATGTCATGAATAGTTTGTATTTTTTTACTATGCCTTTCATGTTTTGGTGGGGTTTTATTTACACTCACACAGGTTTTGAGCAATGGAAGATACAAGAGTGTAGAGCACCGGGCAGTAACTAACATGAATGCATCAAGGTTGTCCATCGCTGCATTCTACAATGCTTGCCTTCATGAAATTATTGGACCTATTCATGAATTGATTGATGAACAGCATCCAGCAGCCTACAGAACATTCAGCAGAACCGATTTTGCAAAGTATTACTTCGGTAGCAAATTGCAAGGAAAGCAACGCACGGCGGATTTCATCAAAATTGCTCATGGTAATACCTAGAAAAACTCCCTCATGTAACCAAAATGTAGATTTCCCCATGTCCCAACTCCCAAGGATTCAACATGCAAATCGCCCATCATATTATGTACTCTAAAGATGAATTCCTATATGGATTCCTTTCCTGAACTGCAATAAGATGTAATGAATATATCAGATGCACCATAACTGAAAATACTTTTGTAGTGCCTTTATTAATTATATATAACATAGATGCTATGAAACCCCAAGGATCTAGATTTAACCTTGATTTATAAATTTCAAAGGAAGTCGTAAAATAGATAAATATTATTAATTAGAAGCATAAATATAGTAGAGTATTTAATTACATCCTATCTTCAATAATTGTTTAACAAATGCGCAATCAACAAGGTTTGCCATAAAGTAGGTTCTACACTGAAGAGAATTAAAGTAAACAACCTCAAGTAGGGGTTTCATATGCTCATGTCGACCCATACTACATGCAAAGACTATGTTCAACTAATATAAATAATCTTAGAGGAGATGGAGTAAGTCTTAAAATAAGGACCTCAAGGCCTAAGACCTCCTCTAAACCTACAAAGGATAGATCAATGAACCATGGGGGGAGATATAGGAGCCATGACAATTCTCCCAGTTCCTCATCTTTCTCTTCCTCTTCAATGTTTAGTTCTAATGAAGATGAATGTAGTATAGAAATAGAACTCCACTATGGGGTCAAGATAAAGATAGAAATCGAACCCAAGGGCAAAATCAAAGACATCAAAATGAGCATATACAAGATCATCTCAATCAAATGAATAGAAATATAGATTATTGCCAGGACATATCTGGTATAGATTAACCCTTGTTGGCTACTAGGGGTTTGACAAAGATTAGGGAGGCAGTTCAAACACCCCAAAGGCATCAAAGGGACAGCTACATCAAATAGCTTGATATGGACAACATTCTTAAATTTAGGGGAGGCTATAATTTTAATCCACAACATCACTTACAAGCCTTCCATGATGCCTGCACCTTGCAAAATATTGAACATAAGTGGCAAAAGCTTAAGCTTTTTCCTAGGACACTAATAGACTAAGTTGTAAGTTGGTATAGATTGTTGAAACCAAATTCCATTCACTGATGGTTCACATTGTTGGAACTCTTCAATGAAAAATACCAAACTTATGTGAAAGTGTCCAAACTGAGAAAATAAATCCAAAAATGGAAGCAAGAAAATCATGAATCCTTGGTTGTGGCCTTGGATAGATACTATTCTCTACTACATATATGTGTAGGCCATGATTTTTCTTTAAAAAAGAAACTTTCCACATCATAGATGGGCTTTGTAATCAAATGATGGAGACCCTTGGGATTTATGTTCAAGCTCAGTTATATGAACTGAAAGCCCATCAAATACAAAGGCTAATCGAGTGGGTGGTAAAAGAAGAAGGAGAACTATGCAAACAAGAGAATGTAGAGGAATATAACTAAGGTCCAACTCTTCAAAAGAAGAGGGTTCATATCTATGATGAGGAAAAAGAGGCAGTTTTCGATGAGGTGATTTCACAACAAACCTTGCCAATACAAAAGTCTATCAATGAACTTGAAGCAAGGATTGATAAAATGTGGGAGTTGATGAATTACAAAGTTACAACTTATGTAAAAATCATAGAGGAGAGGATAACACAAAAAGAATCAAGTGATAAAAGCAAGAAAACGAAAACAAACCAAGAAAAAACTAGGAACACTTATCAACAAAAAGGAAAAATAGTTGTAGAAGAAGAGGCTATAGACTTAACCACAAAAGAGGATAATGGATGTGACATCTACCTATATGATCATCCAAAGGGCTATTGTCCAATTATGTTACATCTACATGAGTATTGGGCTTTTACTTTAAATCCCAAGTTCGTACAAAAGCAAATGCCTAGGAAATTGCCTTACTCACAAGGTAATTATAGACAATCCTACAACCAATCGTACTATCCTAATGGGACTTCTTATTTTTCTCAAAACTACTATCAAATGTAATGGAAAAATCCATAGTCATGGGGGAGACCATTATCAGACTAGCACTACCCTTACTACCAACTAGACCGGTCCAAATATTACATTCAACAACCTATTTCTTTAATTGGTTCTACTTCCTCTACCTCAAATCACTACTACCACTCTCCTAAATATCATCAACTTGCAACATCTTCCATGGGATCACCACCTCATGCCTCTCATCCTCTATCATATGCTCAATATTCTGATACTTTCCTCCATCATATGTCACCACCAACAACACAAAAAGGCTTGACACCACAACATCAACGAAAGAATGTCACTTGTGCTATGAACATACACACAAATGATAATGCTGGTATATCTTAACCACAACCTCAAAAATGTCCTTTCGTTAGGGTAGCTTCCTCATACAAGCACAAAACTTGTAGACCTACTGGTGCATTGAAACCCACACAAGGCCAATCTAGTGTAACACCCTTCCTCACAAAAATGATGTTTCCTAATCATACACAAAATGCAACAATCATCACCATTTCAACACAAGATATAAATAAGAAACCTATCACTGTGGAAAGATAGAAACTTCCATGCATAACTAATAATGATAAATGGTGCAATTGTGGGCTAGAAGTTTGAAATATTAACACAACCTCTATACCAACCCACCATAAAGTTCAAAAGCAAGTGTGTGAGCAAAAATTAGTCTATGTAGTAGCCACTAAACTAGAAGATGCCCAATGGCTTGAAAATGAGAATATAAAACTGTTTCAAAGATGCATGGAAGCAACTTATCTGCTTAGTAGTTCTAGACTTAAGAAAACAAGCCAAACAGAGGACTTAGACATAGATATGTTACACTTTGATTATACACTAGAAGAGGATATTAAACACGGAGACTCAGGAATTAAAATAGAAAATTAAGAAGAAGAAGCAAACATCTTTCAACCCCCTAAAATAGAAATACCTTCAAGTCCAGTTGAAGAAACATCTTAGAATGATCCAAATGAGACTATCACTAATGTTAGATGTGCTACCATGCAATTAATTGAATCAATTACAGTGATAGATGGGAAATCAGTGGTGTATAACTAAGGGGTTATGTGGTCTATCTCCCAAATGTGCAGCCATAAGTTTAGTCATGGGGGAGATGCTTCATCCTAGCTCAAGAACTAATAAGTGTTTTTCAGTTTTTTGTTTTACAATTTTTTTTATCATTTTCGTATTTCTTCCAAAATTTTTTGATTCTTAATATATTTTTTGTTTCTTAATATTTTTCTCTTTTCTTGAGTCATTTCTTTTATGTTTTATAAACGTCTTTTATGTTTTTGTTAATAATATTACCAAATCATGATGCAAAAGTCAACATTATGTATTGGGTTTTTGTGCTATGCTATTAAGATGATTGGGTAAGTAATTGGGTAAGGAAGTGAGAAAACCTCATACACGCCTTCATTTCTCTAAATAAAAGGTCTTTGTCATGAAAATAATTTGCTTCTTCTTTCATGAAACTAAAATTAATTAATGATCATTTCACCTTGAAGAAAGAGGGAAAAACCAAGTGGGAATGGTAAAGGACGTGACCTCAAGGAGATTTGTTGGGTTCTCTTCTTATCTTCCTTTGTGTGGTTTATGACTTCTTGGGGAATGTATCATCACTCTTCCATCAACCAATAAAAAAGGAAGCAATGTCTTTGTATGGTGTGATTTCCATTTCAAAAAAATATTTAAAATTCAAAAAAAAATAAAAAAAATGAACATAAAAAACAATAATGGAAATTCAATGCACATCCCTTAAACATAATAATGGGCTACAAGCACTAGTTATGAGGCTAGAAAGACATGTTACCCATGCCTGAAGGCACCCCTCTAACTAAGGTCCTTCCTTCCTTCTTCTCTTTTCTTCTTTTTTTTTTTTTGGAGTGATTATTGTTCTTTGAGGTGGTTGTGAACCCATAGTGGTCGACAAGAAGGAACACATCAATGCAAAATCATTGTCCATGGTACAAACTTGGTCTAAACTTGGATAATAAGTATGCTAATCATTTCACTTACATTTGTCACAAGAGCCTATTGTAGACATGGTAAAGCACCATACATCCTAATCTTGCACATCCCATTCATTCACTTAACTATTGCATACAATTATGAGCCTTTTGATTTTGTGTAGTATAGTGCAACATCCCAACCACGGTAGCTATGTGTTGTTTGGAACAAAGACATGATCTACATTTAACTTCTAGGATGCCACTAACATTTATAGAAGTGGTTATGTAAGGCAATTATGGCAAGAGCTTGCTTTGTGGAGTACCCACTTGCATAACTGTTGTTGGTCATGGCTTTGAGCTAACCTTCACATCTTATAGAACATCAATGATAGTTTTTCTGAATTTATGCATGATTTTGGAACTACTTCTCATCCATTTCATTAATTTTTCCTACTTTTCTATTTCCATATCCATTAATATTTCATGGCCATCTTCTAAATTAGACCTTTGGTTTCAATTGTTTAAAAACTTATGCACTTCTAGAATTACACTTTTTAGTAATGAAGGATAGGGACGTCTACTTTGAAATTTTTCTAACATCCTATTTTTGAACACTGTGATAACTAATAGTAATTAATCAAAATAATGTGGATAGCTTGACAATTTTAGTTACCTCATAGCCTTGGGCATAGTATGCTATCATCACCTTGTGCTTAAATGCAAACTAAGGGATCTTAAAAGGGTTAATTATTAAGAAAAATTTACCAAATCTAATGTTAATCCTTTGGTAACCATAGGTTATGCTAAAAGAAATGCCTAAGAAAGAAGGTCTTCTACCAAGCATGAAAACGAAGCCAAGAGAGGGACAATGAAGGATATGCTCATGGACAAATCATAACTCATGCAGGATTATAGCTCAAACATCACATGTTTGCTAGATCCACGGAACAATGAGAAGAAAATTTAGTCCATCCTTCAAGAATGTTCTGTATAAACAAAGAAGCATTGACATAACAATCAAGGTTGAAAGTTTACCATCGCAGTACATTTTTGAAGACATCTGCAAATTTTGTAATCTTCAATGTCTGTCTAGTATTTTTGTCACCTTTTCATTTTGTATGCATCCACTTGAATAAAACTTTGTAACGCAACACTAAGAGTCAGTCAGTAGTTAGTGTTAGTCAATAATCCCATCATTTCCAATTTTTTATAAAGGAAGCTTGGTCCTATCACGTTAACTCAAGGATGAGCTTTTACTCAATCGTGGGGATATGATGAACCATTGATAGACTACGCCTCGACGCAACTACTTTGATGCATACTTGTCAACACATGTAATGACTCATTAATGCATACCTGTCAACATAGTGTCTATTTTTGCCTAAAAATGTCTGCTCTCGCCATGTATTTGGCATTCTTTTGTCAATAGAGTAGCTAAAATCTTGCAGTTTTTTTCTATTTGTCTTAAAGAATAGTCAGTGGGTGCCCGCAGTGTGGATCTGAGTTAGTTGTATGATGTCTTATTCAAGTGGCAATGTACCTGGACACATTCCATGAATGACAATAAGATCGAGATTAATTCTTATTCATTGTAGCACTTTGGCTTAGATTAGATTTACTTTCCATGCAATTTATGTTTCATGTACTTAGGTAATATTTACATTTCATGCAAGTTAACGAATTGGTAGAATGAGTGTGACCAAATTCAAGCATAAACATGTATTTTTTTGGTAATCCCAATAGTGTTATTGCTTGGTTCGCCTAGTAGCAAAACACTTGGTAATCCCAGTAGTGTGGATACAAGGGTTCAAGATGTGTACGGCAAGTTGGAAATGTACACTCACCATCCATAGGCTAGTTTAGACTTTACTTTTCATTGTTAATTAGATTAAGTAATTAATCTTTCTATTATCATTAGGAGTAGCATAAGGCCAAAATAGCATCAAGAATCACATGCCTCACTTTGGACTAAACCATACATGACAAAGCTACCACTATTCCAAGTGGGAAGACAATGAACTACGATCAAGGCATAATGATCTTGATGCATAACTAGTCCCATCCATGGCATTTGATCAAATCATGTGTAAACGCTTATGATTCATATGGTTTGGCATAGGGGGTACTTGTCGCTCATCAATTCATGAATATTCTTTGGAATAGACTAGGTGGTAATGGTCTCTACCTCCTTTGGATTTGGCTTTATCTTATCTTCACTAATGATGTGATCCAAAAATTTTAATTCTATCATTTTAAATTCATATTTCTTCTATTTGACATACAACTTATGCTCTCAAAGGTAGGAGAACACTAGGTCCAAATGTTGAATATGTTCCTCCATAGAATGCAAGTACACAAGAATGTCATCAAGATATACCAAATTAACCTATCAAGGTATGGATAGAACACCTTTTTCATAAGTGTGCAAAAGGTTTCAAGAGCATTTCATAATCCAAATGGCACGACGTTTACATATACAAGCTATAACAAGTGGTACATGCTATATTTTCTATCTTCTTCTATGATCCATACATGATAGTAACCTTCGCAAAGGTCAAGTCAAGAGATACACTAGCCAGTCAAAAAATTTTGAAACCAAAGGTACCATATATGTATTCTTAATAGTATATTTATTTAGAAGCTTAAACTCACAACATAACCTCAATGTGCCATCTTACTCTTTGCAAAATAACATCAAGGCTTCCTATGGAGATTTAAAGAGTCAAATGCAACCCTTCTCTACTAAACTTTCTAACTACCTCTTCAACTTTATTAGCTCAAGAGTGGTTATTCTCTAAGGTTGATACCTTAGAGGGACAGTACTTAGTAGTAGCTCAATCTTGTGATCTACTACCTACTTTTCTAACAATTCACTAGGAAACTCTACCAGTATAAGATCCTTATACCTACACATCATATTCTCTATTCACACATTCATCTAAGTAAATTTTTTCTATTCTGCCTCTCTCAAGATGATAAGAAACATATTTTGGCTTAAATCCCTAGCAACTCTCTTCATTACCATGAGTGGAATAATTTGAACCTCCTAAAGGGTACTAGTTACTCTTGATGTAGAGATCTTCACTGCACAAGGTCATTCCTTGTGCAAAATGTACAAGACATCAAGGTATAGGGAAACCAACACTTCTTAAAAAACTCTTGTCTAAGGATGACTTGGAAAGAGCTAATATCTAAAACTAAAAAATCCAACCTTCCATTTTACTAACTTATCTTTACTTGAACATCCACCATAATTCACATGCATTTGATTGGCTAGAATTTTGCTAACTTACAGGAGACCAAATTTGTTTCCACTTGAAAATTGAGAATGTGAGTGATCTATGTTAAAAGAAAGTTATGGTTGGTACTTGTGTCAACCAAGGTGTCTATCCTATTTAATGGAAACTACACCAAAACTCTCAATATAGAACATAAGTTGGGCTCTTACTTGATTGAATATCTTGGATATTTTTGTGAATAGTCACTAATCTCTAAGAGATATATTTAGTCACCTAAAGGGTCTCAAGTTCTTGTCCATTTTCATTTACCTTAGTTACCCACAATCGAGCTTATAGTTGAAAATAAAGAGCATTTAACCATTAATCATTATTTGGACCTCTTCTAGCTAGTCATTTATTGGAGTTTTGTGAAGAGCCTTGAGTGACATGACTACTTCCTAAGTAAATGAAGCACCTTATGCTAAGATGCCTAGGAGGATTGCTCATGAGTTTTCTAGAGCATGGATGCTTGTCATAGAATTTGTTGTAATCTTTAAGAGTTCATCACTTATCATTACCCTAGTAAGAAGCTTGGGATCCAAGGGTAATAGAAGAATACATACCTAAAAACCACCATCAAATTTCCTTTTTAAAGGACCATTGGATCTGACACCAAAATTTTTGCTATTATGAGGCATGTCTATTTCATTCGTCTTACTTCTGGGGCTTAGAATCAATCATTAAACTCACCATTAACTTAAGTGCTTTTCAAGATTATGTGATTTTGCAAATTTTGATTTTCCACTAGGCCCATGGTTTTAGGCCATTGAAAAAGATATGAAACTTAGATTTATCATTTTATAAGTGAAATTTATAAAACCACATCTTAGTACTTCTTTAGGTTGTCCTCTAGCTTTCCAATTTACTAGAGCTCCTTCAACTTTATTCAAGCTTTGTCAACCAAAGTATTTAGATGCAAGTTCTTGGCCAATATAATTTTAAGGTCATCCCACATCTCTACTATTTATCAAGCTATTCTTGACTTCATTTCTTGGGTAATACCAAGTCACCAAGTTTGAGCAACTTTCCCCAATAATTGGGAAGTGATGCTAACTTTCTTTTCTTCTAGGTATTCATTTATCTTGAGAAAGTAATCCATGTCAAAGGTAAAGGTTTCTAGAAGTTTTGTATCTCAATCACCTTTATAGATATTAGTCTCTTTAGCTTAGAATTTGTGTGATAATCATATAGAGCTAGATGTGACTATCTTTTCTTAGACAGCCAACTACTCTTCAAGTCTCTCATTTTCCACCTCAAGCTTCTCTACCTTTACCTCTAGGATCATTATCTTCTACATAATGTTACCCATAGAGACTTGAACATCATCAACCACATCTTCTATCTACTCAACCCAATTCCATAGCACAAAATTTTAACTCACGAAGAGCTTGTGGTTTATGCTTGAATTTAATTCTTATAGGTACGAGACATCCATTTTTTTCATGAGGTCATGAACCATCTTGATCTATTCAACAGCTAGCATGTAGCTATAAATCATGTTGTCAACTTTTAACACTTGACCTCATAGCCTTTACACCTTGTCAAGGGAGTCATTCTAATGCTCCTTGAAAGGTGCTTCATCATCATCATTTAGGTATTTCCATTTCAACAACTCTTTGCACACTTCATTATGTACACATTTCCCTATATTGTTAGCTAGCCCATTGAGAGGATTGGACCTAGTAGAAGCCTCACTAGAAATGTGCCTCCCATTGCATTCAACAATAGTAAAATAAAGGATACAAAACATTCTAGTAAACAGATTGCTTTCACTTGTGTAGAAAACTAACAACAATAATAACGACAGTCATGTAATCCTATGTTTTAATCAAGAGCATTAGAACTAATTTATTGAAAGACAAAATTAAAGAATTAATCATATACATTAAATTAAATGACTAAACCTTACAAATTCTTAGGTTGTAACAACTTTAGTAGTTAGAATAATTGATAAAAGGAAATTATAAAATGATTCGAAATCCTTCCCGAAACACCCCAAAATATGTGAGGTCATTCTCACTTCACCAGGCCTTGCAATTTGCGCAACACTATGGCAGTTCTTCAGGAGGAGAACATTCTGAGTTCAGGCCGACCAGTTCAGCAAATTTTCTAGTTTGGGCATGAAAAAGCTCTACGGGTCACCCTGCCTGTCCACCCAAGTAGCTTGCCCAACCGACAGCCTGCTCAGAAACGATGCACGGAGTTGGCAACAGCATTCTGGATGTGCAAAAATAGTTCAGCAAGTTTTCTAAGTCGTGAAGTCTGCTATGCTATGCTATGCCTTGCTATGTAGCGTAGCAAGCTTTAGAAGACAAATGCAGAACGAACTGCTACGCTACGCTACACCATGTGACATAGCATAGCATGGCAACAGCTTCACAGCTAGTTTTCCTTCGCCCAATTTCAAGTCCTTCAACAATGTCTCTTTCCATCAGGAATGGTCCATGTCTGCTACTACACTACGCTGAGCTACATGGCGCAGCGAGGTGTAGCAATCTTGCAGAAGAGATAGAAGGTAGCTCAAAGGGCAGAATCAGCAAAGTTCACAAATCTTGCATCACAAGAAGCAAAGTTTGCAAATCGGCAAAGCTTTCGCGACTAAGACTAGTTGCTACACTACGTAGCATAGCATAGCGTAGCAAGCATGCAACACACATGTAGCGGAACGCACAACAAGGTGCTACACTACGCCAAGCATGCTATGCTACAAAGCATAGTAGGGCATGCGAGTGGTTGTGTGACATCAATGCACTTCACCTAATTAGACCATTGGCACACGTCTCTAGATGCTAACGGTGCAATTACAGCGTGGCAGGCTCACAGTTATAGCATAACAGGCTTGCATTACAATGGTCTTGCAGGTCCAACGGTCATACATGGCACGTGTGGCACCAACAAGTCAACGTGGGCCCAGGGCACGTGGCATCCAAACCGCCCCTTTCGTGTGCCCTTTAGCCCTATAAATACCCCAACGAGCAGCATTCAAAAGGCCAGTTGGAAATTTCCTAAAAAAAACAACATTCAAACAGTTTGAATTTTTTCCAACTAGTAGCATTCAGAAAGCTCGAAGATTTTCTGGATTCTTTGACTTTTCCTCTCTCTGGCACTTAAGTTCTCTTTCTGGCACATTGTAACATCAAGCATTGTAAGCTTTCTGTTTGACATTGCAAATAGTTAGCATTTTTAGCTGGTATCTTGCTCCATCCCCATTCTACCACCTTGGTAGAATCCTTGCATTGTCAGCGCCTAAGGCCGCACCCAAGCGCACAACCTGTTTTTCTCTACACGTCCTGGTTACTCTCGGGATCTCTGCACTCCACCACACTGTGCAATCGACTATATCCACCTCGATACAGCAAGCTTGTAGCCTCAGAGTGGTGCATTTTTCTAACCGCATTTTACTTTGTTTCCTACTTATTGTTGTGTTTTGCACTGTTTTCCTATTTTATTCACTTTCAAGCATTACTTTGCATTTCTGTTCCTGTTTCAAAAATATACGTTGCAAAAGGCTATATAGATGCCAATTAAGTCCCTGTCTGATTGACCAGATCGTTCAGGGTGCACTGTATCCGCACACACCCAGCACAGCCCTCCTGCGGGTACAAGGTCAAAACTGTCATGCCCGCCGACCCCTTGGTGTTTTCCAGCCACGACATTTTTGGTCGCTAAAGTTTTCTAGTGCTAGAAGGAGGGCCTTTTGGTGCCTTTTCTAAGTGTCAAGGTAGTTTTGTGAGCCTTCTGCACCCTGATATGCATAAGCGTAAACATGACACCCTTTGTGGTTGTTTGCACTTTGTGCGGTGCAGATCGGTCGCCTTGATGGTTCCTCGGGAGCCCTACAAAACACAAGGCCTCCGATCGCTAGCTAACTAGCTCATCTTACGGTAGTATTGCATGCGTTCTGTACCCCATCTCGCATGGTACAAAGCGATCGCTTTGACGGTCCCTCGGGAATCCTACGAGATACAAAGCCTTCTTGACCACTAGTTAGCTTGTCCATCTTATGGTAGTCTTGCATGCGTTCTGTACCCCCATCTCGCATGGTACAGAGCGGTTGCTTCGATGGTCCCTCAGGGATCCTACGAGACACAAAGCCTTCTTGGTCGCTAGCTAGCTTTCTTTTCTTACGGTAGTCTTGCACGTGTTCTACACCCTATCACGCACTAGCGTAAACGTGACACCCATTTGTGGTTGTTTACGCCTTGTGTGGTGTAGGTCGATCGCCCCGACGGTACCTCTAGAATCCGGCAAAACGTAAAGCCTTCTTCTTCTTTTTTGTTGTTTTCTGGTTTCCTTTTTCGTTAGCACTCTTTTGCGTAACTTTTGCATTTTTTGCATAACTACTTGCTTAACAATGGCTTTTTCAACTACTGCTACCAATGCCTTCAATGTGGAAGTTCCCTTCAACGTTGAAGTTCCCATCACGGTTCAAGGCACTACTGGTGTCGAACAACCACTAAATCCGACACTGGAGGCACATCGATCTCTCAGAATCCAAAATCGAGAACATAAGGGATTAGCCTAGCAACATGAGCGTTACAGTTTTCTTTGTGCAAAGGTGCAGGCTAGTCTGCCCTTGGATGTTTACGAACTTAAGGACAAACATAGCTTCAAGTTTGCTTATTGCAACAGGAAGGAATTCGTTCCTACCCCTAGCGTTTCTTTGCCTTTAACACAAGCGTAGCAAAGGCTTCTAGACAAACTAATCCAGTTGACTAGGCTTAGGGAGCAACAAGACACAGCGTCCAACCAAGATGACGCTTTCCAAGATGGATAGGAGGAACTCGATTCCCAATCGGACGAGGGAGGTCCAATTGACCCCGCTCCTATCCCTCCTACCTAGTCCTTCTGGGCCAAGCTAGTGTCTGCTACCACTCCCTTTGTAATTATGCCTACATTTCCACAACCCGTGATTACTGCTGCTATGGGTAGCCACTCCAATCCTACGGCGTTTCAATGCCCGCTCTCGCCTGTTGCACTTGTTCCGTTTGCAGCTACTATCCCTTTGCAGACTATCCAACAATCCATTCCTGTAGTGCAGCATACACCAATTGCGGCTACCCTACCACATGTGCATACTATACCTACATCGCAATCGTACGCGACTTCTACCTCTATTCCTACATTCACGTCAATTCCACCCATTGTGGCGGGCCCCGGCCCGTCCACATGGTGGGCCCCATTCGCTTCTTCGCCTATTCTACAACCATCGCAGAAGTCTCACTACATGCACCCTCAAGTACACCAAGCCTCACAGGTGGTACAACCCAACACAGGGCTATGGTCTACGCTGCCGGCGATACAAGTGGTTCATCCAACAACCCAACCTGTGGTTGCTGCCCTAACAATACCACCTACCAAGTGGTGGATAACACAAGCAGCACCGCTCGCGGGGGTCATCCCAACGGTACCACTAATGGATCACACCACCACCCCCGCCATGCCACATGTGGGAGCTACCTCTGCAGCCCCTCAACCGTCTACAACATCGTCGGGTCTGGACCAAGCGTTTCAACTCATCCAGACCCTCACTAAGGAAATAAAATGCCTCAAAGCTGTTGGGTCTGACATGGTACAAGTCATAGACTTTTACCAAGACAACCCCGTCAACCCTGCAATCCCTACTTTGACGTTACCCCTAGGGATGTCTCTTCCACACTTTACGAAGTACGATGGGGAAGGAGATCCCAACGAGCATCTTATTACCTTCAGGTTTGAATCTTTGCTATTGCAATAATGGCTGCACACGATCATTCGCGTCTTCGCCATGTCCCTAGCCGAGAAAGCTTTAGATTGGTACTGTGCGTTGCCACACTCATCCATTTCAACTTTGGAAGAGCTGCTAACCCAGTTCGTGACACGCTTCAAGTACAACTTGAAGCCAGAAACCACACTAGATCAGCTAATGAGCGTGAAGCAAGACCCGCTAGAACCAGTCCAAAAGTTCATTCAAAATTGGAGCGCAACCCTTAACGAAATCCACTAGCCCATCGCGGAGGCCCACTTGCTGGCCATCTTTAAGGATGCAGTGAATGCCTTCATTAAGTCTAAATTGTACTACCTCGCTCCTCACTCTCTTAGTTAGGCTTTCGCTCAAACTAAGAGCTTACAAGACGCGGCCGAGGCAAGCAAAAACTCGGCCTACATCACTTACAAGAGCACCTTCGTAAAGAAGGAAAAGGGTAAAGCCCCAAAAACCACAGTGGCCGCTATGGCAACTGAGGCCAAGCCCAAACCTAGCAACAGCGGTAGCAAGAATAATAAGAAACTGGCCACACAAGCAACTAATCCTACGCCTAAATCGGGCCAAGTGTCGCAACCTACTACATCTATGCCCTAGACATCTACATAACCCAAACCCAACTTTGAGTGCAAAGACCGCTCAAAGTACACCCCACTGCCTCTAAAGCCTTCAGCGCTACTGAAGTAACTACTGGAAATGGGATACATCCAACATAAGCAGATGTTAAAAGAGGCAAACGTGAGACATCAATGCTATTACGAGCTCCTTAGGAATCCCTCTTTGGCCCTACCCAATGAGCCTCTAGTTCCTAGGGGTTTCAGGCTAGACAGGTTTTGTGACTACCACCAACAATGTGGTCACAACACGGATTATTGTTTGTCGTTGCAGGATGACATCCAAAGATTAATTGACCAGGGAAAATTGGTGCTAAACGAAAGCAACCTGGTAGGCCCTGAAAACCAATCTATGTATGTCTACACAGATTGCCTCAACACCAACAATGCCGATTACGTCATCAACGCTATTGACATTGATAGTGATCCTGGGCCGCCCTGGCAGCCATTCGTGATCCGCGTGCCTCATCGTAGTGCACCAGCATCATCGACAGTTGGTCCAAGCTCGCAGCAACCTTTCATCCTAAAAGTTCCACCACGGGCATCCACCTTTGCTCCACCTGTTGGCGGAGCCACGCGGTCCCATCAGTTAACACCTCTAGCTCCATTCGTCATCAGGGGGTCGACACCTTTAATGGCCTCTATCTCACACAACAAAGCTGAACAACCTCCTCATCCCGCAAGGTGAGAAGTCCATCGAGTGGACAAGATGTCGAAGGGAAGTACCATCAAGGGTATCCCCAAGCCTACGTCTTCACCCCTTGCATCTGCACCTTTGCCCCCAAAGACGAAGGTCGACATGACTACGTAGCTTGCATCACCCTGCCGACAAGGATTTGAACCCAGATCCTAAGTCACCTCTCCTCGGGAGATTCATCTTCTGGGATGAATCGAAGAGGAGGAAAGCATCAAACAAGTGGACATCCAAGACCTTCTAGACACCCTCACCCAGGTCAAGCAAGCTCTAAAATAGAAAAATGCTACACTAAGCCTATACGACCTAATTATGACATCTGTACCCCACCGTGGGGCTCTAATCCGCATGTTAACGACAGTTCTGATCGACAAGAACATGCCAGTGGAAGAGGAAGCGATCCATTCGGTCATACTTCCCTTTGTACTCGTAGAGTCTATGACACCTCAATTGACTTTTAGTGATGATGCCATTAGGGAAGACCCCGAAGGGGGTCAGGTAACTACGATGCCTCTCTTCATCACAATTCAGGTCGGCCAACACCGGATCTAAAGGGTACACATTGATGATGGAGCTGCCACAAACGTCATTCCTTTCCCTATTGTGGACAAGTTGGGATTGGTCGACTAGATCAAACCCACAACGACATCCTGTCTGATGTCCTTCAACGGGGCACATGTCCTGGAGAAGGGCACAGTTCACGTAAACTTTGTAGCAGGGGACCAGTTCCCCACAGACGCAACGTTCATTGTGGTCAAGGAAATGCTCGAGTTTAACCTAATCTTGGGAGGATCATGGTTAGCGCAACTTAGGGCTATTTCCTTGCCTATACACCAGGAAATCTACTTACCATATGCAGGCAGGGAGGTGGTGATCCGTGGTGAGGAAGTAGCAACACAAGCAATCAGTAACGTTGACATGGAGCAGGGCTCAGAGGTCACAACCTCCGAGAATGAGGCACTTGTTCATGCATGCATTAACCATCGAACAGAAGGATCGGCCCAGTAAGCTGACTCCCAAATCGAAAACACATGGGTTGAGTTGCCCTTCCAAGCGGAGGACAATGATGTGAACGAGGGCCCTGGCAAAACACCTTGGTCTTACGTTCCGATCAACCCACGATGGGTCAAGAGGCAGCTACGCATAGCGTAGCAACCCTACTGCTTCCTTCCCAGTTGCCATCCCTTGTACATTCACCGCTTCTCCGCTTTGTTAACATATCATCCTTTTGGCATGCTACGCTATGGCCCAAAATAGCCTAAAACTAGCATCGTTACTTTCCGCTTTGTTAACATGCCATCCTTCTGGCATGCTACGCTATGGCTTGAAATGGCCTAAAACTAGCATCATTGCTTTCCACTTTGTTAACATGTCATCCTTCTGGCATGCTACGCTATGGCCCGAAATGGCCTAAAACTAGCATTGTTGCTTTTTGCTTTGATAACATGCCATCTTTCTAGCATGCTACGCTACAGCCCGAAATGGCCTAAAACTAGCATCATTGCTTTTTGCTTTGTTAATGTATTATCTCTTGTGGAAATGGCCCGAAATGGCCTAAAACTAACATTGTTGCTTTTCACTTTGTTAACATATAATCCTCCTAGCATGTTATGCAATGGCACGAAATGGCCTAAAACTAGCAAGGGCCCGAGATGGCCTAAAACTAACATATGAGAGCATGAAAATTTTACATAATACCAAGTTAACGCAAAATCGATTTCTTTTCTGAGGTGTTCACTTTATTCAAAACTTTCACTTGCTTGCAATGTTTGCGAAACTTTTACAAAATTTCAACATTTCAAAAGAAAATCCCATGCTGTCATGGGTTGCCTCTGTTTGCATCGTCCTCGCCGCTTGCCTCCGCTTCATCTACTTGTGCATCATCCTTCCCTGCGTTGCCTTCTACCGGTTCTTCATGCCATTCCTCTACAGGCCTTGCACCCTCATTTGGAGGTTGCATCGTAGGAATGAAGTAATTAGTTAGAGTAACAAACGCAAACTACAACATAGCATGAGCATCTACACAGTAAAGCAACTAACTTGAGAGGGGCCTACACCGGTCTCAAAGGGTATCCGGTCTAGACCAAGCCTGAGGTGATGCCAGACCTCCTCTGTCGTCATGTCCATCCAACGCCTGTCGCTAGGTTCAACATTTGTAGCAGTGGCTCTCTCCATTTCCACGGTCATCCATGTTAGAGGTCTCGGGGAAAGGGAGGCGGTTGCGGTCTCTCCTATAGGAACGTCTACTTTTAAGTCAGGAGATTCCGTAACCTTTACCTACTCTTTGAACTTAGTGTAGGCCTCAAAAGCATTGATGGCATTCACAAATGCTTCATACGTGAATGCCTCCACAGCAACGCCATTCTATAGTTTTCAATGGATGTCGTTCTCCAGTTTGTACACGTGTTTGTGGTTTCTCTGGGTTCGCCCCCATTCGAAAACCTTAGCGCTGATATCTTTTATGTCTTGACACTTCTAGGTTAGCAAGTCCATCTGCATCTGCTGTTCGACTATCTCGCGAGTGGATTCAACGTTCTGACGAATGACAATCCAAAATCTAGCGTAGTCGTCTACAGCCTTGCGCCAGTCCTCAACATCAGGGTTACAGTTTACGAGGAACTCGTTTCTTGACCTGAGATCCTCCACCTCAGTGACCAGGTCGGCCTCTCTTTGCTCAACCCTTTGGACCCGTTTCCATAGGTCCTCGTTGACGCGCTTATACTCCCACAGAGAGCGTGGGGAGTGCAAAATGCACTTGTAAGCCTCATCAAATGTGCGATGAGGCACCTAGATCACGTCAGGTGAGAGTGTAGGCACAGTGCCAACCTTCATAGGTCATGCCAGGTCCCACTTGAGCCAAGAGGCTGCCTCGACACGAAGAGCGTAACAATCACGTTAGCATAGCAAAATCAACAAACTCAAAAGTTCCTACTGTAATAACATAAGGGCACTTAATACTACTACTTACCCGCGTTAGGGTCCGCCTGTTGAAGGCATTTGATCATGTTGTTGACAAGTCCCTGCACGAATGTAAACTTGTCAGGGATCTCGGCCCATGACTCCGCACGAATCGGAGGGGATCCCACGACATCAGCAGTAGCACCTGTTACATGACCAAGCATATCAGCAATGGCCAAAATGGACTACAATAAGGCAAACATATCGCTGAACTCACTAGCATCCGACTGTGATCTTTCTTCTTGCTGATGCAAGACGATGGTGGTAGCCTTGGTAGAGGGCCCTGCCAAGTCCATACAAGCCCCTTCCTCATGCGCTGGTGCTTTTCCTTTCAGGAGACCAGCATCTTTTTTATTCAAGGGAGGTGCCTCTTCATTGGTAGGAGGCTCCCTAATGACAAGAGCCCCTGCCCTAGAAACAGGAGCTCCCTTATTCCTGACCAAGGCCCTTTCCTCCGAAACTGGGGCCTCCATATCATCATTCGTCGGCCTCATCTTAAGCTCCGATACTTCTTCATCGCCTTCTTCTTCTTCTTCTTCTTCCTCTGCTAGCAAAGAAGCATGTTTGCATCGATTCAAAACAAATTAGCTCAAAGCAGATGCTACCCTACACTACACCACCTAGCGCAACATAGCGTAGCAAACAATAGCAAAGTAAGCATTACATGAAAGCGTCTACCAATGGGGGGTTGCGTCCTCTGCAGCTTAAGCCATAATCTTCGTCCCTCCTCTTCCTCCACGCGAAGGGTTTCCCTTGCTAGGGGAGATCTCTTGCTTCGCAACTCCTTGGGCATAGTCTCGGCTATGAGACATTCCCCCCGCATCACACTACCGGCTATAGCAAGGAGCGTCTCTCCTATGCTGTCCTGGCCATGAACGCTGTGAGCCACTAGATCTTTGTTCATTATAGACAATGACTTCCTGATCATTTCTGGGGGATCTTGGGCTCGTGTGGTCTGGAGGATCTATCGAATCCACGACTTAGAAATCTAGTTGTGATCTCGCATGGCCTAGACTTCATCCTCTCGAACCACCAGAAACTCCACGAAGTGCTTCAGATAGCCTATGTAGAAGGCATAGTGTATGTTGGAGTGAGAATCCAGTTTTTCACGGAGTCCCAAAATCTCAACCTGCAAGCCCTTACATAGGAAGCTGGCCTAGTTGTAATGGGTCCCTTCTTCCATAACCTCCTGCATTATCTAGGCCTACTCGAGTCCCAGGACCTTCCCTTGGGTGAGCAGTTGGGGGAATGTGTGGGCACGGAAGACCGGGTAAATCTCCATGGTGGGTCTGCCCTTAAGCTTATCCATGGAGAACCCTTTTCGCTCCTTAACGAGCCTCAACCACTCCTCGATATCCTTCTTCCGAAGGGTCAATTCCTGCTTGCGCTTCGACCCTATGGGGATGCTGTTGGCAGGAACACCGAACAGGTCCGTGAACAGCTGGTCATTGATTTCAATGACCACCCACACATCCCGTACGCGCATGCGAAAATGGTCCGTCCTCTTAGAGAAGGAGTTGACCAGGGAAAGCATCTCGGTGGTAGGAATGCTCAGATTCGGGGCCACGAACAGATCCATAAGCCCCACCTTTCAGACGTTCTTGACCAAGGAGTCTGAGGTCCCATGGTCTAACCAGCACTGGTTTGCTTCTACTTCGCCATATTTGAAGTAGATGTTTGCCCCCTGCGTCTCAGTGGTCACCACCGTCACCTCCTAGGGCTTCTTCGCCCCTGCAACAATTTTCACAAAACACGCTTAGCATAACGACACAAAATACATGGATTGAAAAAACACTTGAGCATGTGACACCTACTGTTTGATCCACCAGGCTTATATGGTAACGGGAATGGCGGGAGTTCAACCATCATAGCTTCTTCAACCGTGACCGGCTTGAAGGGTTCTTCCCACTCCTTATCCAACCAACCCTTCTCCTTACACTGATTGTAGAGAACATGAAACGTGCCTGGGTAGGTAGGGTATTCTCCTTCGCACTGACCAATCACACCCACCCACAGGTTCTTGGTAGAAGAGAACTCTTGTAGGGCTAGCTGCGCTGTAGCCAGCAGACCCAATCGGTCATGAACCCCATCATCATTAATAAAGAACCTGGTGACAAACACATACTCTTAGCATTCGACCAATATGGCCAGCATTGCACAACACAGCGGAGCAAGGCTACAAAACTCACCCGCCAGCACAATAGACAGTCCCCTGTGGGTTCTAAAAGCACGTCGCCATGTAACGTGCGAGGAACAATGTGTTGTACTGGTGGTAGCAGCTGTATTCAGGCATGTCCTAGATCCAAGCTAAACGCCTTAACCTTGTTGAGCGTTGGCTGGGTCCCTCTCCCTGCCTGCTCATGATTGCCCGGGGGGGAAAAAATCTCAGAATGCTGCGACTTGCCCCAGGCAACATGGCTTCTGTTATGCCAGATGCCTCCTCCTCCTCCTCTAGGGAGAACCAAACGATTACACTAAAGTGGTCGAGAAGGAATTGCAAGAAGTCCTGTGCCTCTTTCCTGAACCAAACCACTCACTCTCCCAAATGTATCTGGGGAGGAGGAGCGTTGGCCACAAGTCTGTTCACATGGCACAGGACCCTTCTAATGTCCAAAACGATCAGCCTGGACCTCGGCCCCGCCCTGCATGACACAATCAGCGAATGTTAGCATCATACTTAAAGGAAATACACGCACAACGTAGCAAAGTCTAGCAATCCATGTATATAGCGTAGCACAACCCTCTGCCCGTACATAGCGTAGCAAGGGCATGAAAGCCTAGCGTAGCAAGAACATGTGAATAAGCCTAGTGTAGCAACAAAACAATTGATGACATGTCCTAAACAAATATGTGTTGCGTTACTGCATCACACATGGCCTAGCCCTCCTAAGGGTTTTACGTTATGGCATGCTAGGGTCAAGTAGCTTAAACTGCCCCAGCCCCACGGTTATGACAACCGCGGCGGTGGTGGTTTCAATGGCCTTGCATGCAACCACGATGTAACATTTATGCATCCGCCACAACCAAAACAACGATAGTGGCGATGCAAAGGCTAAAATGACGCGACCACAGAAAACACAAGTAGCCAAGAATGGACGCAAAACGAATAGGACATAAAAAAAAGCAGAGAACAACAGAAAGCGTAAAATGAAAAATGCAAAGGAGACATAGTAACCTACTGGGTCAATGGTGTGCTCTTCCACGCCGCAACGTGCGCTTGTGGCACACGCCCCAGGGTCTTCTTCACCTCATCAACCCTTGCAAGCGCCAGATGAGTCTTAGGAGCCATTGTCCTGCTTGTAGATTTACACCTTTCACTGCAAAAACTTTCCTTACTAGTCAATTAACACAATTTCTTCGCACTCCGAAATCACCTTGTGTGCTCTACACTCTTATGATGAAAATGGTAAAATTGCCAAAGTTTAACCCCTATTTATGGCCATAATGACAAGGTAGGGAAACTTGCCTCTCTCTCTCTCCGATTAATGCGAAGCACACCGTACAGCGTAGCATGCTCGCCACGACATCGTAGCACTATTAGCATTTAAGCATTGACATGCTTCAAGCCAACTACTTGCCTTCCCGAAAAAAAAAATATTTGTTTTTGATTAAGGGTCTGAAAAGACCTTAAACTAGTAATCCTGGCAATCGCAATACGACCGGTCTGAAAAGACCTCAAACTAAGCAACCCTAGCATAGTTGCACCCCTAGCGGTCTGCAATGATGTTAAATTAACAACATTGCATGCTTACACGGGCGGGTTTCGCATCTTCTTCCACATGGGTAGTGTCGCAATTTCCAACAGTTTCATGTTTTCATGTCAGCAGTTAGTATTTTCACATTGACGATTTGGCACTTCTCATATTCACAATTTCCCGTTTCACATACTATTATTTCGCATGATAAGATTTTACATGATACAATTTGGCAGTCCGAAATGACACTAAACTAGCAGTTCGGCATTTGTATATCGACAGTCACATAACTTCACACTTTACGTCAGCAGTTCTATGCTCTTGTGCCTTGGCAGTCCGCCATGATCCTAAACTGACAAGCTTGCAATCTTTACATCATCGCACTTCGCAAGTTGCATCTCGTCACTGCTTTGCAAATTTTCATTACGCACAATCTCTGCCAACAGACGCCTCTTAACCAAGCTTTCATCTTATGATGGCAGGTCAAGCAAGAGATGGGAATCCATCGTGACCTATCCACACCTTTAATGTTAGCAAGGCCACAAGGCAAGCTCGCGAGACAGTTGAACCCCGACATGATCGATTGAGGGTCGACCACAACTAGCACTATAGCAGCCTTAGAAGCATCCCCAGACTGGCCCAAGCATCTGGTCCAAGCCCAAGACCTAGAGGCCGGGGATGTAACCAAAGACCCTTTCGTCGAGACGCCTGTGACCACGTCAAAGGGAAAGGTGAAAACATTAAGACTCAGCTCCCTCCTAGACACACAAACGCACAAAAGCGTAGCTAAGATTCTGCAAGACAACATCGATGTCTTCGCATGGTTGTACAGCGACATGCCGAGTCTAGATCTGCGACTGATTTAGCACAACATCATCCTAAACCCACACATGAAGGCAATCAAGCAGAAGGCTCGCAAAGTTAAGCCGGAAATCACACTAGCCGTGAGGGATGAAATCACTAAGCTATACTAAGCAAGCTTCATCCACACGGTTGACTATTCAGAGTGGGTGTCCAACGTCATTGTGGTTTCAAAGAAAACGGGAGGAATACAAATCTGTATAGACTTCCGGGACTTGAACAAGGCAACGATCAAGGACAACTTCCCACTTCCAAGCGTTGACCAGCTCATCGACACCATGGCTGGCCATGCTCTACAATCCTTCATGGATGGTTTCTCCGAATACAACCAAATCAGCATTAACTCAGGGTGTCAGCTGTCAACAACCTTCATGACCCCATGAGGGACCTTTTGCTATACCATGATGCCCTTCGGGCTCAAGAATGTTGGAGCAACTTACCAACGAGCTATGACTTACATTTTCAGTGACTACATCCTAGAAACATTAAACGACTACATGGATGATATAGCAGTCAAGTCCAAGGAGGCAGCTGATCACCCACACGATCTAGGGGTAGTCCTCAAATGTTGCCAAATGCACGACTTATGCCTCAATCCTAAGAAGTGTGTCTTTGGGGTGAAAACTGGATGCATGTTAGGGTTCGTAGTGTCGAAGGCCAAAATACGGGTGGACCCTGACAAAGTCAAGGCCATCGTCAACCTAGCACCTCCCACAAACCTTAAGGAGTTATGTGGTTTACAAGGTAGAGTGCAATTCATTCGAAGGTTTATAGCAAGGTTGACCGACAAGTTAGACCCCATGCAACATCTTCTAAAGAAGGGGATTAACTTCGAATGGACAACCTAGTGTCAACAAGCCTTCAACGACCTGAAGAAGGAACTCTCACACCTCCCAACCATGCATCCGCCACAAAGGGATAAATCCTTCACCTCCGACACATCTGTCACGGCACTGCTATGTCAGAAATGAGACAATGGTTCTGAGATACCAGTGTAGTACCTGAGTCATGCACTAATAGTGCACGAGGCGAAATACAACGAAGTGGAGAGGAATTGCCTGGCCTTAGTGTTCGCACTAAAACAATGGCAGCATTACCTGTTCCGCAGTACAACCAATATCATTTGCAAAAGCAATATACTCCGGGCTATCACTAACAACTTATATGAAAGTAGCAGGATAGCCTGATGGAAGGCAATAACTGCGGAGTTTGATTTACGCTATGTAAATCAATCGTTGACAAAGGGTCAAGCCATAGCAACCCAACTCACGGCCTCACCAGTCGACGACCAGGCAACCATAGACCCCGAATTCCTGGATGAATACATTAGCAATGTCCACATCGTCCCATCGCATTCCGAAGCCACCTTACATTTCGACAACGCCTCAACCGCGTGATCATGTTCCCCTCTGGAGAAGTGTATCCATCCACTTATCGATTTGTGTTCCCTTACACCAACAATGTGGCAGAATACAAGGGGCTACTCAGAGGCCTCTTGACTGCCCGAGCATTATGCATACAACACCTAGCAATCCAGGGAGATTCACAACTAGTCGTGAATTAAATCACCAAGGTCTACGCCTGCAAAGCTATGCACCTGCAACCCTACTGCGACCTAGCAAAAATCCTGCTTAAGCAGTTTGCAACCACAGATGTGCAACACGTGCCACGTAACGAAAATGCCATGGCAAACACTTTGGCTACCCTTGCGTTAAACATTCCATCACATTTCCTGGCAAACCTTCCAACCTCAATTATAGAATGTGCAGAGCCTATCACTCAAGTGGGACACGTGGCATCTGTTAGTGCTGCAGATACCCAGGAGTGGTATGCCAACATTAAAACTTATCTACAGCACGGCAAACCCCCAGGAGGATTAACATCTACCCAGAGAGATACAATCCGTAAGCGTGCCCGGCAATACGTGCTCATGGGAAATGATGCCCTATGCCAACGCTCCTACGACAGGATATTGCTAGCATGCGTGGGTGGCGAGCAAGAGCAGAAGGTAGTTAATGAAGTACATGAGGGGCTATGTGGTGGACACATAGCACCCAGGGCTATGGCTGCCAAAATCAGACGCCTAGGGTACTACTAGCCCCACATGGAACGTGATTGCCTGTCGAAAGTTAAGACATGCAACACGTGCCAGAGATACGCAAATCTCATACACATAGCACCTACAGACCTACACCCAATGCAAATCATGTGGCCCTTCCAACGATGGGGATTAGACCTCATAGGGCCTATCACGCCTAAGTCCTCCGCAGGGCATAGCTTCATTATCACCGCCACTAAGTATTTTACCAAGTGGGTGGAAGCTATTCCCCTGAGGAAAACGATGTCTTAGCAAATCTACCATTTCATCCTCGACAACATCGTAACAAGGTTTGGGCTTCTAATGACTATTGTGACCGACAATGGGCCACAGTTTAGCAGTATGGAAACCTAAACCTTCTGTAGCAATCTAAGCATTAAATAATCATTTTCTTCCCCTTATTATCCGCAAGTGAACAGGCAGGCGGAGGCTACAAATAAGTCCATCATCAACTTGCTGAAGCGGATGCTTAACAACAACAAGAGGTGGTGGCATGAGCAAATCCTCTACGTCCTCTGGGCCTATAGAACGACGTGCAAAACTGCAACAAGTAAGACCCTTTACAGTCTTGTTTACGAATCTGAAGCTGTATTGCCTCTTGAGTTGCAGGTACCATCACTCCGAATGATCCTCGCGAATGTCGTGAGCGAAGCCCAGAACAATGAGTCGCAAACCATTGACCTCAACTCAGTGGAGGAGGAGCACGCGCAGACGCTGAAACGGATTGAGCACTACCAAAGCAAGCAGCAGCAAAAGCACCATGCAGACCCGCATCGACAGCCAGTGCAGAAGGGAGACCTCGTCCTCAAGGCCGTCCGTGAGCACGTGAGCAAATTCTCAACCAACTAGGAAGGTCCTTACGTGGTCACTAAAGCCTTTGGAAATGGAGCCTTCAAGCTGGCGGACATAGACGACAACGAGTTCGCCAACCTGGTGAATCACTCGTATCTCAAGCTGTACTACATCTGAAGCACAACAACAGCAACAAGCACCGTCCGCTATAACGATAAACTGGCAGTCTCACCAAGCACCGTTCGCTACAACGATAAACTGACAACAGTAACAAGCACTGTCCGCTACAATGATAAACTGGCAGTCGCACCAAGCACCGTCCTCTACGACGATAAACTGGCAACAGCACCGAGCAGCGTCCGCAATGACAATAAACTAGCGGCATCGAGCAATGCCCGCTACGGCGTTAAACTGGTTGCAACCGTCCACTACGACGTAAAACTGGCACTGCTAGTCCACTATGACTATAAACTGGCATTGCACATCCACTACGACGATAAACTGGCATGTACGATCTGCTGGAACCTTAAACCAACGCAGCGGTCCACTGGGACCTTAAACCAGCACACGGTCTACCAGAACCTTAAATTGTGTTCGCGTCACATCCCCAACATGCACCAGCACCAGATACACATCGAACGAGTGGGCGCGATGCCGACGCGTGGGTGGGATGTCGCGGCTCCAGAACGTAGTTCACAACGCAATGAGAACGCGGTCCGAAACATATGCAGCACCGCCACCCTTGGCATCATGCTGACCCTCCGAAGATGCTGTATTGCATTATACTAGCCCTCCGAACCTACCGTCACCACGGCCCATCACCCTGACGGTGGTTCCTAGGCTAGTTCCCACATCTGGAGTGTCAACAGTATTGTGGCCCAGCCACAATATCGTTACTCCAGCTCCCTGCCAATGCCTGGGCTCGCACGACATTAGCTATGTGGTAGCTAATCCCATCGCTGAACCGAGAATGCAAGCCCCTGGTAGGGATTCCAAAGCATCCACACCCACAGCAACTCCCAACGCCTAGGAGGCCAGCTCCTCCACACCAATACTACCAAGGCCGCTGTTGGCCTTCCTGCTTTGGACATCGCACGCCAGCGACGATGCCCAACAGCTTCAACAACAACAGCAGCCAACAAGACCTTTGCCCCCGTGGGCACGTCTTGCTACAGCAGCAAATGCTACCACGTCGTGAAGCAAGTGCCTCAGCTAGCTTGGCTACTTTAGAGTGCAAATTCCATAACGTGCGTAACACAACTCGCCGTATGAAAAGCGTTTGTAGGCAAGTTAAAACCCTTCACGGATGTAACGTAACTCATCTTGTGAAGGAAACACCTATCCTACGAAAGGTTGAAGAACAGCACCAACCAAAGATGAAAACGCAAACAAGCCCCCCAGAGCACTCTGACGAGGGACTTTGCTAAACATCATCTTTGCTCTTTGCCTTAACCTCTACAAAACCAATGCAACACTCTCAAGTGTAGTCAAGCGACGTCTCAACACTCACCGAGCGACAACCTCAACATTTCGCCTGCTATGGTGTTTTGTATTCTTTGTCGACATCTATCGAGCCTATTCTCCAGACGTCGACAAAGAGGGACCAATGAAACACCCCAAAAAATACAGGGTCATTCTCGCTTCACCAGGCATTGCAATTTGCACAGCACTACGACAGTTCTTCAAGAGGAGAACGTTCTGAGTTCAGGCCGACCAGTTCGACAAATTTTCTACTTTGAGCATGAATAAGCTCTACGGGTCACCTTGCCTATCCACCCAAGTAGCTTGCCCAACCGACAGCCTGCTCAGAAACAGTGCGCGGAGTTGGCAGCAACATTCTGGATGCACAAAAATAGTTCGGCAAGTTTTCTAAGTCGCAAAGTCTGCTACGCTACGCTACGCCTCACTATGTAGCATAGCAAGCTTCAGAAGACGATTACAGAACAAAGTGCTACGCTACGCTACGCCTCACTATGTAGCGTAGCATGGCAACAACTTCACAGCTAGTTTTCCTTCGCCCAATTTCAAGTCCTTCAACAATGTCCCTTTCCGTCAAAAAGCAGCGGATCATGTCTGCTGCTACACTACGCTGAGCTACATGGTGCATCGAGGCATGGCAATCTTGCGAAAGAGATAGAAGGCAGCTCAAAGGGCAGAATTAGCAAAGTTCGCAAGTCTTGCATCGCAAAAAGCAAAGTTTGCAAATCAACAAAGCTTTCGCGACTAAGACCAGTCGCTACGCTACGTAGCATAGCATAGCGTAACAAGTATGCAACACACATGTAGCAGAATGCACGACAAGGTGCTACGCTACACTAAGCATGCTACGCTACAAAGCACAGCAGGGCATGCAAGTGGTTGTGCAACATCAATGCACTTCACCTAATTAGACCGTTGGCACACATCTCCAAATGCTGACGACGTAATTACGACATAGCAGACTCACAATTATGACATAACAGACTTGCATTACAACGATCTTGTAGGTCCAACGGTCATACATGGCACGTGTGGCGCCAGTAAGTCAACGTGGGCCTGAGGCATGTGGCATCCAAACCGCCCCTTTCGCATGTCCTTTAGCCCTATAAATACCCTAACGAGCAGCATTCAAAAGGCCGATTGGAAATTTCCTAAAAAAGACAACATTCAAACAGTTCGAATTTTTTCCAACTAGCAACATTCAGAAAGCTCGAAGATTTTCTAGATTCTTCGACTTTTCCTCTCTCTGGCACTTAAGTTCTCTTTCTGGCACATTGTAACATCAAGTATTGTAAGCTTTCTGTTTAACATTGCAAACAGTTAACATTTTTAGCTGGCATCTTGCTCCACCCCCTTTCTACCACCTTGGTAGAATCCATGCATTGTCAACGCCCAAGGTCATGCCCAAGCGCACAACCTATTTTGCTCTACATGTCCTGGTTACTCTCGAGATCTCTGCACTCCGCCACGCTGTGCAACCAACTGTATCCACCTCGACAGAGCAAGCTTGTAGCTTCAGAGTGGTGCATTTTTGTAACCGCATTTTACTTTGTTTCCTGCTTATTATTGTGTTTTGCACTATTTTCCTGTTTTATTCACTTTCAAGCATTACTTCGCATTTTTGTTCTTGTTTCAAAAATATACATTGCAAAAAGCTATATGAACGCCGATTACGTCCTTATCTGATCGACCAGACCGTTCAGGGCACCTCGTATCTGCACACACCCAGCACAGCCCTCCCGTGGGTACGGGGTCGAAACTGTCGTGCCCGCCAACCCCTCAGTGTTTTCCAGCCACCGACATTTTCGATCGCTACACTTCCAACAAAAAAGCCCTCTCTTGGCCTTGGCAATCCCATCTCCAACATTTACACTGAGTTTCAATTAAGTGAGCATTAACAAAAAGAAGAATCAATTGGTGCCCAAGCAATTTGAAATTTTAATTTTTCAGATGTACAACTCTTCGTTTTTAGACAATTTGTGAACGAAACCTTCAATGGTTCAAAAATAAATCAGCTTGAGATTAATTATAGACAAATCATGAAGAATGGCACAAACTTCAAAATTGGCATTGGTCTATCTTCAGAAGGAAACTAAAATAGCCTTCTTGATGATGGGAGAAGACACTCATATGCAGACACCATTCGAAGAGTTATTGCAAGTTTGTACTGAGTGGCAAGACTTGGATTTGCCAGCATAATAATATCAGCCTGTAATCTGCATAGCAGTAGATTTCGTCAAAAACTTAAATATCTGTAATGCAAATATATAAGATGGAGTTAACGAAATAACTAAAAGATGTTAATATTTAAGCAAATACCTCCTCCATTCGCCGGAAGCCTTAGCATGCCCTTCTGTTGTCTTGTACAATCTATCAAGTATATAAAGGACCATTCCAAATGCTCTCAATGCAATCTCATCCTACAACACATTCCATATTTTTCTTTTCTTAAAAGCATATTTGGGATGAAAACCCTGAAGCAACCCAGCTCCAACGGAAATATCAATGTGGGTTGAATAAAATATTACCTGTTGTGCTAATAAAATATAATAGCATGCACTACTACGTTAAAAAATCCATTTTCATACTGGTACTTTGAAAGATAAATTATTAAATAACCAAAATATTTTCAGTAACACAGGCACCCAAACAACTGATTTTGCCTACTCTGCAGGGTGTTCCCCAACTGATTTCTTCCACTGTGCAGCGTACTCTCTCCCCAGAAGGAATAGATATAATATTACATAGCTATAATGGTGCCTTAATCGTAGGTTGTAACTTATTGCTTGGACAAATACGGGTTAATAATTGCGCTACAACCTCATTGACTTTTGAGCTGCTGTTAAGATTAACAGCCAACACTTCAGAAGTTGAGAAAGAAGCGTGTAAGAAAATATCTTTGTGCTTCTATATTTTCTGTGAGAGTAGCTACTAGATATGGCATAAATGAAATATCCCGCAACATAAATGCACCACTATTCTACAAGCTGCAGTCTTCCCCTTGTAGCTTTGGTTTGGAGAAGTCTTGTTGCCTGTAATGCCTCAAGTGGTAAGGTGTGAGCTACCACTCCCGATAGAAAGCAAACAAGAATCATTTCTTATATAATAAGGCCATAATTCAGATTTTATAAACATCTCATAACAAATCGTTCAAGCCGATGATATCCCTCTTCTACTAGCTGTATCAACTATCGAAATCAAAATTTGCTTCAAGAACCCCAAGCTAACCAGAGGATGCAAAATCAAAAAGAAAAGAAAACACAGTACAACTTAACAAAAGTCATAGATAACAACAAATACTGTGCCACAACTTCTATGATTTGGAATTGTCTCTATGCAGTTTCATTAAAAAACAAAAATACCGTGCCAGCATCGAAGGCAATATGTTCAGTAGCATGTAAACTATCTCTTAATTTCATTGCATACTGCAATCTGCATATGAAGAAATTCTATCAAGCAGTACATGCTTGCATGAAATCTTCGGAAACACTAGAATGTCAAATTTTTTCAGAAATAGCCGAATATTGTACAATAAATTCAAAAATTTAAATGCTGGGATGGCTAAAGTGGAGGATGTTTCTTAATAATTTTTTAGAATTTTCAATAGCTAATACTAAACAATTGAATTTCACATTCATACCTTAGCTCAATCAATGTTCAAGGAAGAGATAAAGGATAACGAAAACTACCTTTTAATATAGGTCTGAATCAAAGAGGTCCACAATGAATTATAACAGTAAAGTTAGGATTCCACTATTTTTAGGTGTCATTTTCCGTGTTTCTGTACAGGCATTCATGCTTTTCATAGCTCAGAACTACACGTAACAAAGAGAGAAATTTTGCATTCTAGTGTAAAATAATATAAATTATTTATACTGTTTCAACCATGTGCAAACTGAAGACAAATTCACCTGCCCATAATGTTCAAAACTTGCAAATAACACCACTCTGCATACGGGAAGAAATCTAACAAGGTACAGCATGCACCTGAGGGTCAAACAGACAACCTGGTAGCCTTTCAGACTAGATGCCAATATGTTAACCGTTGAAGTGGGCGATTAAAATAAGGTGAAGAATCATTGAGTTTGCTAAAATCTTTCGTAATTGCAGTTATCATCATGGATGCTGAATGTTACAAGAAGAGATAAACTGCACAATACAGACATTAGAAGAAGGCTTGGAGAGGTATTATATTTCAGATAAGCTACAGGAATTGTGTCTTAGATGGTTTAGGCATGTGCAAAGAAGATCAGATAATGAGCCTATTAAAAAACGTTTGCTTAATCACTATTTTAGGAAAGCCATTAAAAAAAAGAAAGAAATTGCAAATTGACAAGAATTTAGCTCTTCGTCAAGGTGAATCGTGAAAGAGAACTCATAGACAACCCCATTTTGTTTGTTTGGACAAGACTAAGATGATAATCATGATGCAGCTCCCATCATGGCATTTCCTCAGGCTTTTTGATGAACCTAAAACCCATATGAATCTCTGTTGGTGAAGAATAAGTAATCAGTACTAGTAATTAATATGCTGCTGGGCACTGCCAGATGTAAATATAAATAGCAAAATCAGGAACATCGCAATGCTGTAATCAATAATGCAAAGAATAATGCAACTTTATATGGGAACTAGGAAGTTCCATAATATTGTATTCTTCCTTGTCTTAAACAGGCAACAAAGCATATTTTGTCTAAACGGTGTTGGTCCCGGGAAAAACAAAGGGGAAAAAAAAGATTACCTGATTTTGATCAATGAGCACTTGATAATCAATTATTTTCTCCTCTAACTCTCCAATGAGTAGTCTCCTATAAAGCCTAGCAGCAGCTCCTTTACCTTCATTGCTCCTATCCTTCAGAAAAATATATATATAACAATAAAAACTGAGATAGAAGAAAAAATATTATATTTTATCAAAATATGAGGAGCAACAAGAGCCTACAATCTCACTAATACCAGATGAACCAGTTATTACTTTTTAGATTTTATAATGTTTTGGTTACTTCAAATACTTTTTGGGATGTAAATATGTTCGTTAACTTTTCAGAAACAACAAATCATTCCTAGCCTTGCTTTATTCCATAAAATTCTACTGATAAATTACGGTAGGCGGTTGGTTTGATAATAGTTGGAATATTAATTTAGTCTATGACTATCCTTTCTTATGCTTCTTTTATACATGTACCTTTTAGATGTCAACATAACCAATAACCTAACACTCCAGAACGAAAATCTGGAAAACTTCCCAGAGTCAATTAGTTGTAGACCATCATAATATGGTTTTCATTCAATTTAACTATGAATCTTAATACACAATAAAACAAAGCTCATAAATACTTTTCATCGCCCATGCCCTTTTCTTGAAAAAATAACTTACTGTATTTTCTGTGTTGAATCATGTTTGATGTTCTGTCTGCTTTTGAAGAAGTCAATTCAACATAGAATTATACATCCTCATGAATCATGAAGAGTACCGAATATCATACACAGACAGAACAATATGTTTCCAATCATCGTGAAATATTTGATAAATGAATTTCAACAATAATGCATTCTACAAAAATCAACAAGAAATATCCACACAACACATCATTTATCTCCGGTAAGTGAGCTAAACAAATAAATATCAGATCAGAAAACAATATTTTAAAAAATAATGTTTTGTGCAGGCCAATCTAAACAAAGAAGATTAACCTACTTTGGCAATTGATATCCGCACCAGAGCTCCCAGTAGGAAGGTCAAAAAGAATGCAGGTAATGCAGCAAGAACTGCAAAGTTTATTTCATTTGCTCTGAGAATCTGATTCAGCTCAAGCATAGCCCTGTGTACAACATTAAATACAAAATGATATCATGACTGCTAAGAGAGACAGGAATTTTTTACCAAACAGCTTCCTTTAAATTTAAGAAATTACAAATGTTTAAAAATCACCTCGTGAGAAACTTACGTTTCTATATCAAGCTTCAGCTTTTGTATCTGCAAATATCATAAAGCAACAACTCTCATAATGAATAAATGTGGCATAATATAATTTTCATGTTGAAAGGAACACTTCAAGCAATAACGTGGGACAGAAGAGGATAGAAAACACCTGAATGAGAAAAGCTCGACCCAGATCCCCAGCTAAAAGATTCTGGAGAGGATGTGCAAGTTCCTTTTCATACCTGCAAATAAATTATCCATTTTAATACATTGAGCTTCTCAAATTCTCAAGTCATACAAACAAAAAAGCTTTAACCGCTTCTGATATGAACCATAAATAATCCCCCTAAACCCAAAATTTAAAAGAAAAACTTCCAGGCAACAGGTACAATTTGCATTATTCAAAAAACTGTATTTTTTTTTAGCCCAAGAAACCATAAAGAATCAGATGCATTTCTTAAACGCAACATTCAAGGGTGCAAATAGAAGATAGTACCTTCTACAAGGTAATAAAAGCACTTATACATTTAAGTATTATTAGTTTTATTCCAACCTATGCTCTAATCTAAAAGGCAATAGTTATAGGAAAATGCTTACAATATACCTGGAAATCATCATTTCCATCAATTCTTGATCAGACATTTCAGCAGGTAACTTTTTGCCAGATGCTTCTTCACAAAAATCATGCAGCATTCTACAACCAAGAATTGGAGCATTGACAAAATTTCAATATGATGTTTAAAAACTGGGATTAATATTCATAAACAGAACTAATACTACGTGCAATACATGAATATGACCTATGAAGGGAATTTGCTGTCAAGTGAACTTCTGCAAGTTCGGTCGTACTCTGATGACGTTTTCTAAAAGTCTCAAACAGTTCATCCCTGATTGATATGATCTGGTTCAATAAAAAATAATAATAAGCCGGCAAACATGGTGGACAACTACACATTAGAAACTGCAATATATAGATGGTCTCCATCAGTAGCACTCATTTTTTTCAGAAGGATGTAGTTCCCTCCAACATTGGAAACCACAGATCATAGATGACCAATTGCTCCTGATTAAAAACTTAAAAAATCCTACATTAAAACACCAATCGCACAAAATCCTGAAGAGTGCTTTAAAAGACATCATAGATAGGCAGTTCTTCCCAGTGCTAAGAGAACAATTCCTTAAAAGGACACTAACAAGCTGAAAATTATAATAATATTACAGGTATAGCACATGACTCTTCAAAATATATGTTAGCAGAACCAGCAAAAAAGATTCCGTTGATGCCTACAACAGTAAGCTGACAGAACACAGGAAACAGTCTCTTCATTGAACGGCAGTATATTAAACATAAAACAACAAAAATATACCTCAAAAGCCAAAACAGAAAAATTCTATTTTAAATAAAACAGGAACATAGACGACTTAAGTTCAAAACAAAATCGATGTTAAAAAGAATATTGATTTAGCAATACCGGACTTTCTACATGATCCTTCCAAAATGCAATTGTTGATTCTTTAGCTTCCTTGATCCAGTTATCTAGATCAGAACTCCCCATTAACTTACTATGGCTTAAAATCCATGTGGAACAGGCTGCAATGCCAATTGCAGTTCCTGTATATTTCAACCATGATCTAGCTGCTCTCCTTGGTCTTCTATATTTTGAAATCTGTCACACAACATGAAGACAACTTTATCTGTTTCTGTTGTTTTATTTACTGATTTAAGGCTTCTAAAATAACAAAAATATAAGACTAAGCTATCAAAAGCAAGAGCAAATGAAAGTATGCAACAAATAATGAACAAGCATACACAATTAGCTGCAACAGCCTAGACAAATGAAGAAAGAGAAACACCAAAAGTACATCATATCTTATTGAAAACAAATAAGCATCAATAACAAAGCAGCTCCAAAACAACAGCAACAGCCCAGAGAGAGCTTTTTGACATCGCCAAAAAAAAAGATAGGTTCAATTATAGGTGACTTGATGAAGCTGGGATGTGTTGGAGAGAACAAAAAGAAAGCCATATAATAGGTTTTGTGAACCAGGATTATTGCACAGATTAGGACCGACAGAAATAGCCCTCTGAATAGCACATTCCTTAAAAAGGTATTCAAAAGTTTCAATCTAACAAAAAAAAAGGACACAACAAGACACCAGATCAAAACCCCTGCATTGAAGGTTATCTAAGGTATATGATTATCTCGTGTTGAATGGCTCTTAGAGTACTAAGGTGAAACATGGTGAATTGAATATAAATTCTATTAATTAAGAACAATGTAAACATAAAGCTATTCTAGCCTAATGGCAATAAGCACATGTTTTTGACTTGATGGACATGCCCTGGGCTAATATAACCCTAGCTAGGATTACCAAGTGACTAGCTATTAAGCAAACCAAGCTTAGCCACTACTGGGTTACCAAATGCTTATATTTGTGCACGCAAAATCAGTCATACTTATTTTGTCAATTAACTAACAAATATTGAAATATAAATGACATTGGAAATATAAATTGCATAGAAAAGTAAATCTAATCCAAGTGAAATGTTGCAATGATCTTAAACAATCTCAATCTTTATTGTTGGTCATCAAATGCATTCATGTGCAATCCACTCAAATAAAGATGTCATACAACTATTAATCACCACACTATGGACACTCACAACTAACTCCAAATTCACGAAAACAAGCTACAAATATTTCCTTAAGTGGTAAGTTTTTTTTTTTTTTTTTTTTGAGAAAGTAGTCGGGATTATATTACTGAAAAACACAAAATATGTTACAAGAAATTACAAGTGGTAGGCCATCAGGAATGGCCCCTCCGAGAGAGGGGATGATCCCCAAATTAATCAATACAGCTCCCAAGACAGCAAAAACAGCAGGGGGCAACCCCCCAGGAAACAGCAGGGGGTGCCCCCCCAGGAAACAACGGGGGAGCAGCCCCCCCCCCCAAAGTAAGCGAGGGGGGCCACCCCCCACCAGGGACAGCAGAGGGGGGCACACCACCCCCACCCGCCCACCCGCAGGAAGAGCCAGAACAACGAAGAAGACCAGGGGGGCATCAACCCGGTAGATGGGGGGCAAGCATCCCCCCCTACCCAGGCCCGACCACCCTCTAAGGGTTCGTCAGCAGTCGTCGGCAGGCGCAGTTGGGGCACTCCAGCTCGTGGAGGATATCCAAAGTGTTCCGATGATCCTCCGAGTCCATGAAATTGGCCGCCTGCTGGATGCCATGCATGGCCAACTCCCTTCTACTCCTGTCAGCCTGCGAAGCTCCTGCATCTGGGTGGCAGCGCACCGAGGTTCGGCGGATATGTCATCTGAGTTCAGCCCAGGAGCTCTCACAGCTGATGCCAAGAATGAGGTACGGGCATCGCCCCCCTCTTAGCCATTGTCGGGTGTTATGCTCGTGGGCGTGGTCAAGCTGTCTCTATCGCTGGTCCTCCTCCTCCTAAAGCCACTCCTACTCCCCCCACTCCGCCTGCTCACGTCATCTCTGGGCCTCTTCCTCTTGGGTCAATTCTTCCCACACTTGGGCCCTGATTTCGTCAATGAGGCGAGCCCTAGCAGCTTTAGCCATGAGGTCCTGCTGCCTTGCCTGTTCTTGCTCGCGCTCAGCGACCCGGGCTTCTAGGTCGGCCCGGGCCTACGCGAGGGCTTCATTCCATTTGGCTTCCCATTCCTTCCTCTCCGCCTCCCGAGCTTCGTCCGCCGCCCTCTGCGTGGCCTGCCGAAGCTCCTCGTTCCAGTTCCCCTGGCCAGAGGTCTCTAGTGGGGGGGAAGCCGGTCTATCAGGGCGTTCGGGGGGGGCGCCACTCCCACGGGGTCCTCCGACCCCGCGTAACGGTGGAACCCCAGCGGGGCCAATCGCCCCCTTGTCTAAGCACCGTCGTAGTGTCCTGTGGCCGAGCTGAAGGGGGGCACTCCGAAGAGACCCCCCTCGGGGGGGCAGAGGACGACGGGTGTTGCCCCCCCTCTGCCCCCCGCCACAGCGCCAAAATTAATCCAGAGTGGCGGCCACAACGCTTGAGTCTAAGGGCCTCCTTAAAAAAGCAGAGGAGGTTGACCTGGCTCCCCAACTTGAGGCAGCGTAGGAAAGCGAACTGTAGGCCCTGCAATTTGGAGCCGTTGCCAAACTAGACAAAGTATCGGTCCACCAAATCTGCGCCCCAGGCCCATAGGCGGGGTAGGGAAGATCTAGGTACTTGTCTGCTCCTGGTACAGGGAACGGGCCCATCAAAGAACATTTCAACATCCTGGAGGCCGCGGGTGGAGGGCAAAATGATCTCTCCATCGATCGGGGCCCCCAGACAGCTGGCAATCGAAGATTCTGTAATCCAAATTTCACACCCTCGGAAAAAGGTACGGTCGTTGACCCAGTTGGAGAAGAACGCGTCGTCTGCCAAATCTGGATCCCCAACCAGCCATTGCAAAGGGTCAGACCATCCGCATTGGGCCACCATCTGCCAAAGCGCCTCGTCCTCCTAGAACGCGACGCAGTCTGGCTCGAACGTGGGCATGATTCCCATCGTCGCCTCGATTTCCTTCCACGCGGTGAGAGCCTGGGAGACCAGCCGCTGCGGAGGGGGGCGCTGTTGCTGCCGAAAAATAGTGTTATTTCGTGCCTTCCACGCTAAAAGTAGCATGGCCCAAGAGTCACTCGTGAGGCGCCTCGAGGGGGGCGTTGCCACCGCGTGCCACGTGGCGCACATGCAAGGGCAATCAAATGCGAAATGCTGCGCTGTTTCTGCAGCAACGTGGCATGTAGAACACGTGTCGCTGTTCAGTATTCCACACCGCCACAGCAAGGCCCATATGGGCAGTGCATCGCGTTTAAACAACCACAGGAAGATTTTGATTTTTTCGGGCAACCACCCCTGCCAGATCCACCGCCATCTGTCAATTCGAGGATATTTGGCCGTCAAAACGGCTCATGGCTCGAGGCACTCCCACCCCAAGGCCTACATCGCACATGCGTGCCGACACAACGTCTGCCAGGGCCTAGAGTCCCGTGCCCCTACCTCCCAACGTAGATATTTGTTATTCATAATGCGGATCCACGGGATCGGTTCTCTATGTGGGCGTGAAAATTGAAGCACTAACTGTTGTCCCAGCATTAGCTCATCCTTGAATGACGTGATGCCCAATCCACCCGCATTTCGGGGGCACACCACCTGTTCCCAGCAGACCAAATGGATTTTGCTCCCCCCTTTTCCCCCCTCCCAAATGAAGTTGTGAATCAACGTGTTAACTGCATTGATGACGGCGCTTGGGGGGGTGGCAACGGCAACCACGAAGCGAGCAATTGCCATGAGGATTCCTGTAGCCACAAGCAGGTGCCCCTTACAGCTCAAGAATCTATTCACCCAATGGCCCATTCTTCTTTCGATTTTTTCTAACAACGGGCCCCACGCCATGGTCCGCCCCCACCTGAAGAGGGGGATGCCCAGATATGTCGTTGTTTGTCCCTAGCAAGATATTCAAAACTTGTATCACCCGATTTTTAACTTGTTCATCCACATTAATGAAGTGAGCTGAAGATTTGGTCCTATTGATTACCAGCCCCAACTCGGCAGCCAGGCGGGACAAAGCAACATTGATGCAACGTGCCTGTGGGACCGCCGCCCTACTGAGCAACATTGTATCGTCCGCATAGTGTTCAGCCCGGCATGCCACCCCGGCAATGCTCAGACCATCCACCCCGGATGTGCTGCAATAGTGTTGCATTAAGTCCATGGCGATGATGAAGAGGGGTGAGAGTGGGTCCCCTTGCCTCAACCCCCGACCTGGTGTGGAGAGGCCCCGCAACCGCCCCCACCCCCTCCCCCCACCCCACATCAAAGGAAAAATCAGCCGAGGATTGCATGTGAATGCAAAGTCGGATGAACTACGGATCAAACCCCTTCAGGTGCATAATGGACTGCAATGCCTCCCAGCTGAGCGTGTCGTGTGCCTTAGTGATGTCAAGCTTGAGGCAGAGCCCAGGGAAGCCCGAATTTCGAAGCGAATGAAGCACCTCCTACATGAGGAGGATCTGGTCCTGAATGGCCTGTCCTTGCACAAAACCCGCCTGGTTGATCCCCACAAGCCTGGGCATGAGCGGTACAAGCCTATGCACCAGTAGCTTAGAGAAGATCCGGATGAATACATTGCAAACTCCAATAGGGCGGAAGTGCTCAGGGCAGTGTGCGTCAGATTGCTTCAGAATGCACACAATACGGGAGCAGTTGAGTTTCCTTCGGATTTGCCTCCTGGCCAGCATGAGGTTGAACGCATCTAGGATATTGGGTCCCACAATATCTACAAACGTCTTTAAAAACTCAAGGCTTCGGCCGTCAGGACCAAGTGCTTTTCCTGCCGACATGCTATTGATCGTAGCCGTGAGTTCCTGCCAAGAGAAAGGGGCCAGCAACCATACGTTGTCGTGCTCACTCAGCACTCGCAATACGTGGATCGAGATTGGCCTGGTGGGGCGCTTGGCCCAGATCCCACCCCAGTATTGCGTCAACTCGTGCGCAATGCGCTGCGGATCATCAATTGTCTCCCCGTCCTGGTTGCGAAGACATCGTGGTTGACTTCCCCCACGTGTCTTGGCCATGGCAAAGAAGAATCTGGTTTGTCTATCTCCCTCCCTGATCCATTGGACTCGGGAACGTTGCCGCCAGTATGTCTCCTCTTCCCGGTCAAGGGACTGAAGCTGACGCAATGTGTGCTGCTCCTCCGCGTGCAAGTCCTCTCTTGCCTCCTGTCGGGTCTAGATCTGGCCAAGCTGATCACAGAGCGTCCGTAGGCCCGTTTGAAAGGAGAACTTATCATCCACAGGAAGGGCCCTGATGGCCCACTTCAACCGAAGTAAGCCCTCCTTAAGGAAGTTCCGCGGGTCCCCCTGGCCAGGCCGATAGTCTGCCCAGATCTCCTCCACCAATGGCCTCAACCATGGCTTGGCTAACCAAGCCACTTCTAAGCGGAACAAACATGGGGCCCTGGGTTTATCCAGCCCGATCAAACAGGTCAACGAACGGTGGTTGGAAGCGACCCTCTCCTGCCCCGACACACGGACAGAGGAATGGAGGAGGAGGTCAGTGCTGACGCAAACCCGATCAATTCAGGTGAGGACGCGGTCTAGGCCTTTCCTTCGATTACTCCACGTGAAACGGCAGTTCTCAATGGGCAGGTCGACCAGGGAGAAGGTTGCCAGAAAAGTCTGGAATTCAGTCTCTCCCGGTGGAGGGGGGGTAGCCCCCCCAGACTTCTCCCAAGGGTGGAGGCGTTGGTTGAAGTTCCCCACCACTATCCACGATCGATGGTCTAGAATCAGCGCCGCCACTCGGGCCAACTCGTGTAACCGCTGCTCCCAGTTCTATGCCCCGTAAAAATTAGTCAACCAGACCCCTTGTGAGGGGAGCTGGGCAGTGATGGCCCACTACGATGCATCTGTGAGATTCATGGCGTAGCAAGCCAGGATGGTGAGGCCACCGGCTCGGCCTAAGCAAGGGTGCACGTGGATGGTCCACCCTTCCCAGTGGAGGAAGTGCAACTCCGTTGCCTGCAGCTTGGTCTCCTGGAGACAAACAATATCACAATCTTCATCTCGAACAATTCTGCGTAGGGTATTTCTTTTGTAGGGGGTACCCTGTCCCCTGCAATTCCAACTGAGCAACTTCATGGGTGACTGGGGGTGCGGCGCTGGTAAACCTCCCGAAGGGTCTGTTGGAGCCCCATGTCGATGTTCCGCTAGGTCTACTTATCTCTGGCTCGATTCTCGTTCGGCTGCTCGGGGCGGCCTTCGCTACTATGCGTCACCGGGCTGCATCCAGGTTCTTCGGGTGTGGTTGCTGGCCCCTGGTGCCTACGGGGCCTACGGGGTTTGGAGCTCCCCCGCACCACATTAACCCATTCGCCAAGGGGGGGAGTTGGATCTCGATTTCTCTTGGGGTGGTGGGTAATGGCAACATGGGGGTTCGGGAGGGGTCTGTGGTGGTGTTGTGGGTTATGGAAAGAGGTGGAGGGATG
>MNCI01000520.1:456502-505099 GCA_015680685.1 Gnetum montanum | reverse complement strand
ACTGTGCGGGAGGTTGGAGAGGGTGGAGGGGGTGGGCGGGGAAGGGGGGCACCTTTGGGGGGGGCTTTGGGGGCGCAGCTTCTAGGGGGTCTTTGGGGGCGCAGCTTCTGGGGGGCTTTGGGGGGGCAATGTGTTGGAGGTCAGGTGTATCTGGCCCTTGCGGCCCATGGTGACCCATTCGCCCCCTTCGAACAGCTGTCTAGCCTGGGCCCTTGGTCTCTGCAGCCGTGGACACTGCCCCCGCACCCGACAGGCCGCTTCCTGATGGCCGGGTTTTCCGCAGCGCATGCAACTGGTTGTGTGGTTTCCCTAGGTCGCAGGACCACGTTTGGGGCCTGCCGCCGCCTCCAGGTTTTCGAACTCAACCTAGAGTTTTTCTTCCCTCCCGGAGAGTTCCAAGACAACCTCACGAATAAGGTCCTTCTCCGCCAACCGATGCCAAACGTAGAAATGGGCAAAGCCCATGCATTCCATTGATTGTGTAACCCGGTCGAAGGCAATGAATTCGCCAAAGAATCCTACGATTTGCTGCAGGAAACCCAGGTTCCAAAGTTCCTAGGGGATCCTAGAAACTCGCATCCAAACCGGGGCTCTAGAAAACAAGTCGGCCTCACGATGGGCCCTGGGGTGCCATGGGGTCAGCGCCAAACCCCTCGCTCCATAGAACCACGAGCCTCCCAGCAAAACCGAATCCCTGGTTTGCCGGGAGGGAAAAATAAACAAAAGGAGGTCCGCAAACAGGCTGCGGACCCCGACTTCCCCCACCTGCCACTGCTCCTGGGCCCAACGCCAGATGAGGTCCAGTAGCGGACGTGTGCCCCACGAGACAAAGTGGCCGATAAGGCTCCGTTGCATTGTGTGGACCCCCTCAAGAGGGGGTTGGGTAACCCAAAGGTGCAGGGTGTCCTCGGCCCTGGAGTGGGCCTCAATGCTGCCTCCGGGCACCGCCCCCCCCCCCAACCGTCGGCCAAGGCATGGTCACCATGAGGGTGTTGCCCCTCGTTGGCTGACCGTTCAGGGTCCCGCACCAGCTCCTGTTGAGTTTGTGGCGGCTCGGGTTCCTTCCCCGGCAGCAGCTCCTGTGGCTACGCCTGGCGTTGGGGCTCTTCTTGTCGCTGTTGCTCCTGTTGCGGTTGCTGCTCCTGTTGTTGTTGCTACTCCTGTTGTTGTTGTTGCTCCTGCTGTTGCTCGATTGCTCCTATTCCAAACCTTCCAAAATCAGTGGTAAGTTTGACACAACAATAGGCTCTTATTTATAGGCATGACCCTAATGATGAGCGGCAAGAGTTCTCAACGCCCAACCACACAAGTCACAAGTGTACATGCGTAACTATATCATAATTCGTGGATGGAACAATACAAGGATCCCAACAAGCTAATGATAAGTTCATGATCATTATCTTCTCACCAGAGTTAACAAGGTTCAAAATTTATGGTTTAACTTTAAGTGAGGTACATGATTATCTAATGTTGAATGGCTCTTAGAGTACCAAGGTGAAACATAGTGAATCGAACACAAATTCTATTAACTAAGAACAATGTAAACATAAAGCTATTCTAGCATAACAACTATCAGTATCCATTCTTGACTTGCCAAACAAGCCTTGGGCTAATATAACCGTTATTGACATTACCAAGTGACTAGCTATTGAGCGAATCAAGCTTAGCCACTATTGGGTTACCAAATGATTATATTTGTGCACTCAAAATCAGTTGTTCTTATTCTGCCAATTAACTAACAAACACTAAAATGTAAATAACATCAAAAATATAAATTGCATGAGTAAATCTAATTTAAGTGAAATGCTGCAATGATAAAAAACAATCTTGATCTTTATTGTTGATCATGGAATGTGTCCAAGTACAATCCACTCGAATCTAGATGTCGTACAACTATTAATCACCACACTGTAGGTACTCACAACTAACTCTAACTTCATGAAAACAAATTGAAAGAATTTCACCAAGTGTGTGAGTACTCACAACTAACTCTAACTTCATGAAAACAAACTGCAAGAATTTCACTAAGTGTTGGACCAAAAGGTAAGTTTGACACAATGGTGGGCTTGCATTTATAGGCATAACAATGGTCCACTATATTGCATCTACAACATCATATGTTGAGCTACGATATTGTATCTATGACATCATGGTTGAGCTACGATATCGTATCTATGACATCATAGATACAATATCACAGCCTTTTACAGTAATGTTGAGTGAGTTAAAAAAAATTATACGAAGCATGATTGACAACATTGTTTATAGAGATATATATGACATCGGCATATATGTGTAAGTGAGAACTTGGAAGAATGGGTGGAGGTAGGGAGGAGCAAGAAGTGTGTAACAATGGTGAGGACCGAAGCATGGGAGGACGGACAAGCAAAGGACCACTTAACCGACGTGGTGAGTCCAGGAGCGGGGTTGGAGGGGGGGGGGGGGGGGGGTGCGCTCTGAAGATGAGGGGGGCAAGGTGATGAAAGGTGCATTGGGGGGGATTGACAAGGATGTCACATCAAGTGGGGTTTTGGAGCAGAAGGCTTTGACAAATGAGGGCCACAATGCTACTAGTGGTGGTCCTATTGGCAGCTAGGTCTCGAGGGTTGGCGGTATTGAGTCTGCCTCTTGTTCTAGAGGGACATTACAGCTGTAGGTGAAGGCTCCATCACCAGATGGGCTATGCACCATGGAGTTGAGTCTTATTTGAAAGTTTGTCTCCTTCGAGGCTAGGCCAAGATTGGATTTGGTTAAGCGTTGGGTCATGGCCTCATGGGGGACGACTGATGTGCAAGTTAGGTTGCTTGCTAGGGATCTCTTGCTCGTCTTTCAAAGTCTAGAGGAGTAGGATCAAGTTTGTTGAGGGAGATCGTGGTTCTTTAGAGCCATGGGTTTAGCCCTGACTCATTAGCGGCCTAGCATGCATAGGAACCCCAATCTCTTCTTGAGGGCTCCCATTTGGATCAAGGATGCCCTAGGAGATTTGGACGGCTAATTTCCTAAAAACGTTTGCAAGCCTCTTTGGCAATTTCATCTTCTTCGACAAATTCACGACATCGAAGAAATGGATGAGTTACACAAGATTTTGTGTTTGAAGATCGTTATCCCCAAACAATCTACTAAAAAGGTCATCCTAGATCTCTCTAGGAAGGAAAAACTACATGTAGAATATGAGAATGTCCCCTCGGACAAATAGGCCCAGGTCCATAAGAGAGCCCCTGGGTCTCGTGATATTTCTGGCAAGGGCAACCACACCACAAAGGATTGTAGAATTTGCACCAAGGCATATGGGCCTAAGAACAAAACAAATATGGATGGCTAGTTGCTAGTGAGGAAAAAGGGTCAAGTCTCCCCAATTGTTTCTCCACCTAAACCTGTTGCGGAGGGTCCCAGGCATAGATCTAGTGGTGACAAGGAGAGGGACGCCTCCCCTCTGCCTCCCACTCTTGTTGCTGCAAGTATTCCAATCCTCTACACACCAACCCTGTTAGTGGGAATCTTCTGCCTCTTGGAGGATGACTGTCGACAGCGCCTAGGTCGACTCTCCTGCCATTTGAGCCAATTGCTCGCAAGATCCTAATGTAAGAGGATTAGGGCTTTACAATTTCCACAAGATCCTAGAAGGTGGGGACACCAACGAGACAAGAAACATAGAATAAAAAGACACAACAAGATATTAATTTGGGATCTCAAACAACTCTCAAAGGGATGTACAAAAAAAGATCCACCAATAGACCATGAAGATCTTGTCATGGAACTGTAGGGGATAGGGTACCCCTACAAAATAAGTACCTTGAAAGAATTAGTGTGAGATGAAGGTTGTGACATGGTGTGCCTCCAGGAGACTAAGCTACACACCATACATTGTAACTCTCTACATTGGCAAGGGTGGTATTCCCATTTTGTGGATTGCCATGGTAGGGTAGGAGGGTTGGCCAGCCTCTCCCACACATGTTTTGATATCGTTGATGAGCCTACCAAGAGCCTTACGGTGTTTTTGCCACCGCAACGAATCTGGATTACAACTTACTATGGCCCCTAGAATTATGGCTATTGGTTACAGGAGCTCTGTAGAATTGTTGGGCATGTCCTACATCCCTACGCCTAGATGTTAATTGGAGACTTTAACTAGCACCTGTATGCTTGGGAAAAGACTGGGGGATACATCGAACCTCCTCCATGTAGTCAAGAGTTCCTACAATTCCTCCAAACCTTTGACTTGGTCGACGTTGATGTCAAGAGATGCCTTTTCACCTGAAGTAACAGAAGAAAAGGGCATGTCTTTGTGATGTAAGGATTGATAAAGTCTGGGTTAGTACAGAAATTCTTCTTCACCATGAGGTCTCTATTACTAGCCACAAGCGACGAGCATCCGATCACCAAGCTTTGATTTGTATGGTTCACCAACCGAACAAACTAGGGTCTGTGCCATTTAGATTCAAACGATCATGGTTGACGAAACACTAGCTACATAAGCTAGTGATGGACATCTAGGGTGATTACCCCTTGCAGACTAACCCAAGGGACTTCCTGAAACATAGGCTCACTCACCTCAAAAAGGATATACAAAGCATGAAAATGTCAGACATTTTTTCAAGGCTTCCCGCACGGCACTGCAACAAAGACTATTTGATATCCAAGCTTGACAAGAAATTGGGGAATTGCTGAAGGAAGAGGAACATGAGGTCTTGGTCACACTGCAACAGCTATCCAAAGAAGAGGAGCAATACCAGAAAGAGAGAGATCACAGGTCCTATTTACTATTACTAGATATGTGGCCTCCATTGCTGATCCACCACGTTCCATGGGGTTCGCATCACCTATGATACCATATATACAATATCGCCATTATAAAAAACTATATATAGGCACCAACCATTAGGAAAATTTTTCATTTTTGCCAAAACACAAGCAGATTACATGTCATTTTCTAGACATAACATTTTCCAAGAGCCACATGTTCCATGTCCCAAACCAAATTTCAATTCTGTTTGAATCCTTAAGCTCCCACAGCAAGCTTCTCTATCGTGGGGGAAACACTTGCATAAATTTTGGGAAATTCCTGCCAACACTTGGACTATAGAAATACAAGAAGAACAATGATCTAATAGTTTCATTATGACTTCTAGGAATAAATTTTTTAAAATTTTTAAATCGGATTCACACCAATGAACTTAAGATCTTTCTCCTAGGAACGTTTCACAATTCACAATTAATAGATCTAGGTTAAGCAATAGGATTATTAATCTTGCAAACATTTTTAAATTTCGGCAAACTCTTGAAATTGGGGCTTTTTTCCAAAATTGATGAAATTCCAACTTTGCAATCCTAATTTTAAAAAATTGAACATATTTTACAATTCTAATCAAAATCCAAAATCTGATGAGAGGGTACGAGCAAGTAGAAATTTTTTTCAGAATTTTTGGATAGTCAAAGTTCTGTGATTGCAAATGTTGCCAAAAAGAGTTCCTAAAGCTGGAGGACTGTCGTAACCTAGAAAGAAGAGACCAAAATGAAGAGGCAAAGGACAAACAGGAGAACAACCCGCTACTGAAGAGCAGCTCAATCTTATTTGATCCTCCAGCCAACACCACCAGTAGGACAATCCACACAAGCAAAAGCTGCAAAACCTCCTCCTGCTCTAGAACCAAACCAACAACTCACATTTGCATATGATTGTATCCAGGCAATTTGTGAAAAATCAATCATGTCCACATTCATTGTGGAATTGAATTTTAGTTCTTTTATGGAGTTTTAAATTGCAGAAGTTCATGAACAATTACAAACATCATCCTTTTGGACCACACTATCTAGCAATAGTGAATGGTGCCTCGCAAAGGCAAACTAAGGACATTGAAGCTGCCAAAAAGAGTCCTTGAAGCTGGAGGACCATCACAACCTACTAGAGAGAACAGACCAAGAGGAAGAGGCAAAGGACAAGGAGGAGAACAAACCCTCTACTGAAGAGTAGGAAAATCAACCTCATTTGATTCTACAGCCAACACCACCAACGGGGCACTCCACACAAGCAGAAGCTATAAAACCTCCTACTCCAAAACCAGGCCAAGAGCTCACACTTGCATGACTATATCTAAGCAATCAATGAAAAACCAATCATGTCCATAGTCATTGTGAAATTGAATTTTGGTCCTATAATGGAGTTTATGCCTACGGAAGTTTGTGAGTAGTTGAAAACATCACCCTTTTGGCCCACACTATCTAGCAATAGTAAATGGTACCTTAGAGAGACATATCAATTTTGGCACAATAGGCAAGATGATGTGAAAATCAAAATTGAGAGCATAACAATGCCTTGTTTAGTTAATGCCATTGCCAAGGCTCTCAATTTACCAAATTTTAAAGCCAACATCACCCAAATTTCTACGAAGTCTAACACAAATGCAAGAAACCTTTGGTTGCAAAGAGTCTATGGGACAACTAAGAAGAAGTATAATGAATTGTCCACAACTGAGAACATTTATTTCAAAATTACAACATATCATATTTTCCCCACCAAGAGGCTGTACCGAATTTCAACATATGCTGCTAAGGGAAGCACTATTTTGATGGCAAAGTTCCAAGCTAATATGGCTCATTTGCTATTTCTGAAAATCCAACAAAGATTTGAAAAAATAAAAATAGGGAAGGCTACACTTCCATTTCCCTGCCTAATCAGAAAACTGTGCAGACATGCAAGCATTTTGGAATACACTAATGATGAACTTAGAAAAGCCCAAAATGCATCTTACGCTAAAATATCCAAGCCAATGCCTCCAAAGAAAGATCTAGTGGAGAAGCCATTGAGCATTGAGGCTGCAGCATGATCAATACCATGGCCAACATTCCAACCACAAGAACAAAACAAGTAGGACCTAGTGGATCAACTCTAGTAGCAAAAAGAGCAAGACCCAATGTTTCATCCACTCAATGAAGAAATTATAGTCCTATTATGAGCCATTTACAACAAATTGCCAAAACTGTAAGCTAGGGTAGTAGAGAAGTCTCTAGTATGTACAGGATTAGACAAAACTCTAGTTGCCCTGCAATATGGACCAGACCGACTAGCAATCAAATTTTTTTGTAGGCTGAAGAAGATGACAAAAAGTCTCAGGGGCCAATGCATCCTTCCAAATGACATTAGAGTCAAGAGATTGAGCCATGGTAGTGGTGATGCAACACAAGGATGCCCAAGAAGCAATGGAGACAATTACTGATCACATAAAGGAATCCTTTCATGTTCCTATTGTGCCACCATCTAATATTTCAAGAGCCAAAGATGTTCAAACTCTAGCAAGAACATTAGGGAAAGATAAGGGCAAAGGAAAGAAATTAATGTCTCCAGAAGAACATAAAGATGCCCTTCACGGACTAGTGCAGATAGGACAAGTCATGCAAGACCTTTTTGACATCCCCAACAATATCACTACAATTCAATATGAACTAATCTCAATCAAAGAGAAGTTGATCATTGCTAAGACCAAAATGCAACATGCTAAGGCAGAAATACAGAGACTACAAGAGTACTGAGCTCAATTTTGAATTGAGAGGCAAGACCTTGAAATATATGTAGCACTATAATAATTACAACAGTTTAGAGATGATCACATGAACCAATTGATGACTAGACAAAAGCAACTTGAGATGGAGAAAGAGAAAGCAACATGGAATGCATCAATTGCTAATACACAAACCTATGTTCATGCAAAAGCCATTGTTGCACTAGAAGAGGAGAATAAAAAGATTGTTGTTGAGAAATTAAGGTTAACCAATGTTGAAAAAGAGAAGCACACTCCTAAAGAGAGCATCAATCAACTAAGGAAGCAGTTCACTCGTGTCAACTTGGACATCAAATATTTGACCTAGGAAAATAGGACCTTATCAATGGAGGAAGTACATGCAATATGTCAAGAGTCTACCATTGAAATTAGTGCATGCAAAACAAGGCCAAGAAACATAAAAAGCTCAAAGAACATTTTACAGATTAGGTTGAGATGTATAAACAAGTTAATGAGAGGGAAATCCATATGGCTAAAGCTAAAATCAATTTAGCAATGCAACAGTTGCCAAATTGGCAGCCTATCCTAGATAGCCTCACCTTAATACATCAAACAAAGCTTAAGAACAACGACCTACAAATCCAAGATTTGATAGAATTTATGGACTTGGCAAATGTGTGCTATGCCAATTTAGCCATGTTGACTGCAAGTAGACCTATGACTAAATTGGAACAACTGGGCATAATGTATCCAATGTATAAAAAGAACTTTGTAGATACATTGGATGCTCAGCAGAAGCTGCATGTTGGCAATTCCAAACTCTAGGTGATAAAGGCCAATTTTCGAGACCAAAAGGATGTAGTAGCAAACTTGGCTAGGAGAATGACTGATTATCAAGAACTACAAAAACTATCTAAGGCTTTTGAGGTTGAAAGGACCTGGTTTATAGCAAGGTATGTAAAGACAAATAAATTGTTTCCACAGTTGTCGTGTCCTTGGGAGGTACCAATGTCAAAAAACATTGCCAAAGTGGCATGGACAGTTCATGATCCTAGGAAAAAAGAAGAAAAGCTAAGACCCTTGTTGAGTCAATATCAATTTAAGAAGCCTAATGACAAAGGAAAGCAACCCAAGGAGCAACCAATGCAATAGGAGCCACCACCACTAAGAACAACATAAAGAGGTGCAACAACAATTTTTGAAGACCACATAAAGCTTGATTTTTGTTTTAAATTTCAAATTGTAAAGTTTGTTGTCAATCATGCTTTGCATGATATTTTTGTAACTCACTTGAATTAAGATGCAGCACTCAAAGTCAATCAGTTGTACCATGTGTAACTCAGACATTGTGGGTTTGATTCCAATCTCCAAATTTTTTGCAAGTGCTAGAACATTCCCTAGCTACGATGCACAGCAGTCAAAAGGCCCAATTGCTATGGAAAATGGGCAAGGGCTTGCTAGAGCAACCTCTAGAAACAACACGCAACATCATCACCTAGATTTTATGAAAAGTAGACAAGCGAAAACTCATGTAGCTAACCCCATTCCCTAGATGCGATGCATAGCAATCACAAGGCCTAGTTGTTATGAAAAATGGGCAAGGGCTTGCTAGAGCATCCTCTAGAAACAACACGCAACATTGTTGCTCAGATTTTGTGAAAAGTAGACCAAGGAGAACTCATGTAGCCAACACCATTTTGTTTGGACAAGGCTAGGATGATGATGATGACAATGACGATGACGACTTGAATTAAGATGCAACATTCAAAATCAGTTAGTTGTGTCATGTGTATAAGAATGTGTCAGTGAGTCTATAAGACCCCACATTTTTGTAACAAATCTATCCTCTTTTTGTTTTAACTTGATAATGAGTTTCTAGTCAGTCATGGAGGTATAATAAACAACATTATTGTAAAAGGTTGTGATATCATATCTACAATGTCATAGATACGATATTGTAGCTCAACATACGATGTCGTAGATGTGATATAGTAGGACATCGTCATGCCTATAAATATGAGCTCACCATCATGTCAAACTTACCTTTTCATCCAACACTTAGAGAAATTCTTACAGTTTGTTTTCATTAAGTTAGAGTTTGTTGTGAATGCTTGTAGTGTGGTAATTAATAGTTATACGACATCTTTATTCAAGTGGATTATACTTGGACACATTCCATGACCAGCAATAACAATCAAGATTTTTTTTCATCATTGTAGCATATCACTTAGATTAGATTTTCTTTATTATGCATTTCTGATGTCATTTACATTTCAATGTTTATTAGTTAATTGGTGAAGTAAGTATGACCAATTTCAAGCACACATATAATCATTTGGTAACCCAGTGGTGGCTAAGCTTGATTCATATAATAGCTAGTCACTTGGTAATCCCAATAACAATTATATCAGCCTAAGGCATATCCGACAAGTTGGGAACAAATACTTATTGTCATTAGGCTAGAATAGTTTTACATTTACATTGTTCTTAGTTAATAAAATTTACATTCAATTCACTATGTTTCACCTTAGTACTCTTAAGAGCAATTCAACTTCAGATAATTATATATCTCACTTACAATTAAACCATACATTTTTAACCTCACTAACTCTGGTGAAAAGTCAATGATCATGAACTTATCATCAACTTGCTAGTATCATTATATAATTCCATCCACAAATTACAATTTGGTCGTGCATGTACGTTTATGATTTGTATGGTTGAACATTGGGAACTCTCGCCACTCATCACCACCCTCGTTGAGTGTATCACCAAGATAGGGTAGACAAGAAACCTTGCAACTAGGTTGCGTCCTCCCCCCCACAAAAAAATTCCCTAACCCCAAAACAAATAAAAAAAAAGGTAGCCAAAGGAAGGAACCACACACCTACAAGACCGAGATGGCCAACCATGACGATACCAAGCCACTTGAGAAGCTAAGTCACCTCCAAGAAAAGGTCACCTAAACAAATAGCTAACCTAGAACCCCTTGGCAATGAAGCAAACCCAACATCCCCCATGCCAAGATACCATGATCCCAAAGAATGCAAAAAACACCAATGTCACCAAATGGATCTCCACACCACCAAGGAGAACAAAGATGTCAAGTCAAGTAAGTTGTATTTATGGGTAGCACATCTAACACAAGGTTTATTTGATGAAGACTCAAAAGCCAACTTTGCTGCAAAAATGCAGCCTTAGTCTTTCATCAAGCAAAGGCCACAAACCCCTACACCATTAAGATAATCTGCCAACTCCCATCTCACTAGGTGGAACCAAATTTAGTCCTCAAAGCCCCGCCAAAGGAAGCTATGGATGATTCCATCAATCTTGTCAAGAACACTAATCAAGGAAGCCAAAACAAACATGGCATACATAGGAATACTTGACAAAATTTTGAAACCACTCACCAAAGCCCAACAAGGTCTTCCAATCTGCCTTGTCATATGCCTTGGCAAGGTCAATCTTGAGGACACATATTGCTTGTATATGGGCACAAGCCTAATAAACTCCTTGGTGGGCTGCAATAACACTATCTACAATGTTCCTTCCAAGGATAAATATGAACTAATCAAGCTCAATGATATCTAGGAGGAGAGGCTAAAACTAGCAAAGATGAGAAGAATTTGACAATGTAGTTGTAGAGATTGATAGGGTGATATTCTGCTGAAGATTGAACTGCATCCTTCTTGGGAATGAGAACAAACAATATGTCATTCTAGCATCTTTGATAAGTAGCATGAAAGAAATAGCCTCAATGGAAATTGGCAAGATCAACACCCAGAATAACTAAATATGTCTTAAAAAAACTTGAATTTCCAACCGTTAGGATCTAGTAATTTATTTTTTGAGGCCCCAACAACCAACAATCGAATCTCCTCCAAATATATGGGGAACATGCAAGCATGTGTTATCCTCCCTTGAAAACTTACTAGGCACAGACTTAGAAAGAGGGTTTATGTAGATCTCTAGATCCTTGCTAAAAAGAAACAAAAATAAACCATGACACCCACACACATCCTAATGCACATAATAGTAAAGAAGACCAACCATTTTGTCATATGTCTCATAGCCTCCAAAGCATGAAAGTATTTCATGTTTTGATAACCATCCTTTAACCAACAATCTTTTGTGCAATCTTACCAATACATTTGTTGTTACCAGAACTTCTAATAAGAAGCATGCTTCGCCAAATGTAAATTGAAAAAGAAAGACTCCCACACCTCTACAAGAGCCCATCCTTGGAGTTCTAGAGGTGGTTTGGAAATGAGACCATCCTACCATAGCTACCTATGGCAAGACGAGCAAGACCTCCAAATAGCCTTGAGTTTATCCATGAAAGCTCTTGAGCCCCTATAGCTAGAAGTGTGGCTCCAAATGTTCACAATATCCTCCTGCAACTCCAAATCTACAAACCAAATTGTCATTGACAATGGCATTCTATCCCCAAAAGAACACCACACTAGATAGTGGTCAAAGTGTGCCCACCACAATGCCGAGAACACTAGAGAAAAATTTTACCAAAGGTCTCTTGAAATGAAGAAACAATCCAAAAGAGAGACTTTCCAAACTTGCTCAATAGGGTGCTTCTAGGAAAAATGAATACCAAGAACCACCACCTCTGCCACTCCACAATGGGACTATAATTCATCAAAAAATTGACCTTCAAGACAAGCAAAGAAGCCACTTGGCCTATCCCTTTAATCACGCACCATGTTCTAGTTGCCACCTACCACCTAGCTACTCGAGTCAATCACATCAAAGATCTCTTATATGAAAAGAGTTCTTTCCTACCAAACTAAAGGGCTATACACATTCAAAACATTAAGGTCTTCCCTTAAAAGACTTCCCTTAAAAAACCAATCAAAAAATAGTTGTAATGCAAAACACAAAACATCAAACCCTATCTCCACAAGATCACCAAACCACTACTTTGTCCTTGAGTAGGTTTCCTAAAACCCTCCCAACCCAAGAGAAAAGAAAAAGGGGAACTAAGCAATTCCATTTCCTATAACATTAACACATCAATTCTGTCTTCATGAACAACTTGCTCTATGCATTCCATGAAAGAAATTTCATGATTTCCATTAAATGTTCTTTAGTGGGTAGGCCCACTTAGTTCTCATGCATATCAATTGACACCTTTGTTTGAGCATCCATCATAGATTGACAAAAGAACTTGTCTATCATACTTTACTTTTCATTTTTTATTTCCTCCTTCAAAAGCTAGAAATGGGAAATGCTCCCAAACAACCAACCAACACCTTGTGATTGAGACTCAATAGTGTGACCATCTAGCACATCTCCATGCTAATCCTCCACCATGAACTCCTCCAAATACAAGGTCTTTGGTGCCAAGCCACCCTAGCCAATCTCCAACTATCACGGTTGTTGAGCTCTTGTCGAAGCAAACATCCTACCTTGTCTTCTATCATCCCCACTAAGCTTTTGAAAAGGATTCCTAAAGGTAGATCACATTGGCCCCAATCTAATCAATGGTTCCACATAATTGAAAAGAATATGTTGTGGCAGAAGTTTGGCATTATCAATCCCCAATATCTCTTTGACTATAACTTCATTTCCAAATGGGTTTGGGGGAATAGATGTTGGTAGGGCCAAACTCATTTCCTATTCAAATAAGACCACTTCTAGAGACTACAAGCCCTTATCCTTTGAAGAGGCATCCTCTCAAGGGAAGGTGGGGAGATATCCTACTTTGGTTGTCCTTGACCCCCATGTTCCTACATACCTCGTGGCACTACCCAATGTTGTGTCACAAGGGTAGGTGGATGACTAGGGTAAGAGATTGACATATGCCATTCTCCATGCAAATCCAACACATGTTTGGAAAATTTTTGAACACTATTGGTTGCAAGAACATGCCAAGAGGCCTCTCCAACTCAACTTGTTGGACCAAATCAATATCCTCCTACATGCAAACACAAACCCATGCTGCAAGTTTTGAAAAACCTTTTAACATGTAATCAAATCATTTATGGACAACAATTCTCCAAAACACCTTGCAAAGCTAGAAAAAATGCCTTCAGTCCAAAATTACACCAAGAGGCCAAGAAGACAAATACAAACAGCAAACCATTTGATGACTCTCACCATGTCTGGTTTTTCCCTTTGAGCAGGCAAAAAACCAAGCTCCCATTTCTCAACTTGCATCACAACATTTCTGACCCTCCAAGCAATCTCTACCTCACAACATGCATGTCAAATTCATATCCAAATTCAAAGAAAAATATGTTACCTTGCAATGGGATGAGTTCCACCACCATTGAAGGCCTCGCATGTATAACCCATGCCAGCATGTCCTAGAACAAGAGAGCACGACCAGAGAAAGTACCAACCATCACATGCCAAAACCATGGTTGCTAGTTTCTAAGGGTCTTTTCCAAGATAGAAATCTCAAAACCCTATTCCATCTGCTTAGCCAAAAAAATTAACTCAATACCCTCTCGCAAACCCACCCTTTTCACGTCCATTCTATAGACCCCCTTGAGAGCCTCTATAAATGAAAGCCCTGCTCTTGGAGGAGAAGAGATCAACGGCTCCATCCTAAGGCTGGATGATGTGGCTACAGCCATCACAGAGCCCCAATCAAAACCACCCAAAACCCCAACACTATCACCTCTAGATATCATGACATTGTTAAACACTATAAATACAAAGCCATAATTATATGCTGAATAACTGGCGAATCTTCTATTGTCTGTATTTTACTTCCATTGAATATCATGAGATTATTTAGATGGTTTGGTATTTTATTCACCAATTATTCAGCGTATAATTATGGTTTTGTGTTTATAGTCTTCTATGATGTTTATCAATTATATAAAAACTCTAGTGGTATTTACATTCTAAACTGTGGAGCTCCATATCTATGGATGTTTATTCCTCTTAATAATTTTAACCCTATTTTACACTCGATAATGTTTGTCAATTCAACATCTACATATTCGTGTTTGTACCATTTCATTATACAATCATTATCACTACAACTCTCAACTAATATATCTATAGTTACCTTTTTTTATAGTTTAACTTCATGTTTTACTTTTGCATGGTTCATATGAAGTAACTTGGTTTACCATTTCCTATCAACCTCGAATTGTAATGTTTGTTGGAAGAAAGTATCTAATTCCTAAAGTTTGTCTTTTTCAAATTGCCATGAAAATGAAAAATTTAGCAATTGATCATTTGTAAAAACAAGGATGGATGATCGTTAATAGATGTTGTTTATGTAAAAATGCTTGCAAAGATGGCAATTGTATCTTTTTGCACTGCTCTACAATTGCTCATATTTGGAACACAGTTTGGAAAGCTAGAATTAGCAATTTATTATGTCAAAACCTTTATAGGATCTATAGTAGCTTGGACTTAGATCAGTACAACGCAACAAATAAATAAAATTTGTAGTACTTTGCTAGCACATGGAATCTTTCAAATCTGGAAAGAAAGAGATCGAGGAACTTTTTAATCAAGTCATAAGTTTGATTCCAATTATCAATGCTGAGTTATGCATTTAAAAAAATTCTCTAAAAGGAATTTTAAAACTCCTCTGTCTAATAGATCCATGAGGGTCTCAATCGATATACGTTAAAATTCAATTTCAGAAATCAATCTAAATAATATTATATTTAAAATGGGACTTAACTGCCTTTGTCTTTGAGCCTTCAATGTTTATAATTTTTGTCTCCAAAGATAGGATTATATTGGTATCTAGTGAAGATTATGTTATTAGAAATTTGATCCTATCATCTTGATTGATCATTAAGATCTCAAAACTAATCTCATTGTACTTCAAATCTTACTAGAACCAAATGGTTTAAAGAAACTCATATAGCCCAACCCCATGTAGTAGGGATAAGGCTATGATAATGATGATGATTCTCTTTTTACGTATTTAAAATATATATATAGCAACACAGCAGGAAATTGGATGAACATACCACACTAGAAATTGGCATTTGTGTTCCTGTCTTTTATATTTTTAGGACAAGTCTTCATCTAAGACAGTAAATGATATCACTTAGAAATGCTTCCATGTCTTATTGCCATTTATCATTCAGACTTCTTGTGTTTTTATGAGATGAATAGTCAAAATGATTGGTTGATGTGTTACCTCTTTTAGTAATAGTTGGTCTTTTTTCTTTGTTTAATCATAACCATCTTATTTTCTCTGAACAGAAATTGTCACCATAAAAGTAAAGGTTACAAAAGAATGATTTGTGTGAAAGCTCAAGATTGAGATTGGTCATTCTCACAGGATGGCTAATGATTCATAGATGTTATTGTAAAAATGCATATGAGGATGGTAATCATATCTTTATTCGTTGGCATCTTCCCATGAAAATTCGTAGGTATTATCTAGTAATGCCAGTAAAAGTTGATATCATATGTACCGAAGTAAAGCTTCCCTTTATTTTCTGATGTGAATGTATGTGCGTCACAACATCATAAACATATTTTTTAAATTAAAAATGTCATTTGAAACAATAGCATAGGATGAAAATGATATTATGATCAAAGTTCAAATAATAACATCACCCTAATCCATAAGAAAAGACAGAAAGATCCATACCGCCATAGAAAGCCATCTGTCAAAGCCCCTCATGTTAGAGGACATTAAGTTAGCTGCTGATTTAATCTCAGAATCTGTCCATATTGATTTCTGCTTAAGTTCATCCGGTATTTTTTCAAATTGACATATAAATGAGGATTGACTTGCATGATGAGCAGAAACGGCATTCTGCATAGACAAACAATTATAATAACAAGTAAATTTCAGAATAAAATGCAATTATTTCAACGTTCTAAAATGTAAGAGTCTCAATTTGGTTGCACATTTATTTTCCTTTTTATATATGCTGTTTTAGTTTTTTTTTTTTAATGATTTGTTATAAAACAATGGATTCAGTGTCTACTCTCTAGAAAATAGCTGCTTTACAACCTACCTCAGAAAACATACAGAATACATGCAATAAAGCAACTTACTGCCATAATTTTATTAATATCTTCAAGTACAGCGCATTGAATAGAAACCAACATTAAAAACATGGCTTCCTGGTTCTGCTGTTTGAAAACCTGATCTTCGCATGTGTTAACTTGTTTGTAGATCTACAATAACAAGGCAATATCACTTAAAATACTTCTTGTGACTTGGCATATAAAGATATTATTATAGATTAAAGCCCATGCGTACATGGCAATTTCTTGAAAAAAATGTTAACGGAAGTTCCGCTTATAATTATATAGATGAATGAGAAAATGCATCCAAAATGACAACACATATAAATATTGAAATATAAAGCTTTTTATTTTGTCATAAGCAATGATGAAATAATTGAAATAGTCAAACATCCATAAGACACCAAAACATGTATGTGGGAAGAACTTGGTTGATTAGTTCATAAATACTTGGCGAATCCAGTGCTAAACCTTGGCAAGAAGCGCTGAAAGATGCCTCTGTAACTCTTTCAATGAGGCAACATTTTCAGAAATTTGGGCAGCAGCGGCAGCACCAATATGCTGGGCATGAAACCCTTGAGTAACAACTCCATGCACCAGCTCAATTGTAGCTTTAAAAAACTCTATTGGTCCTCTCTTAAGGATCATAAACTGTAGTTTCTTTGAATTTGTCCCCTGTTGATTTAGAAATAAGATTACTTACTATTGATAGACATTTCAGCTTATTTCATTATACACGTTCAGAATAGTTCATATAAGATCAAAAACCTCTGAAAGTGATTGCCAGAACAACAAATTCTTCTGCACATCGTGTAATTTTGATATGATTAGTTCTAACATCTCCTCTAATAACCTGATAATGGTATCAACTGTTTGTGTTGAGGCCCTGCAGAATGGCCATGTCAGGTTAAATTACAAGTACAGGAAAAAATAAAACCATAAAAGCACAAACAGAGCATTCACAAAAACCTTTGCCAAAATAACTCATAGAAAAATTAAGTGGATCAAAATTAATTCCATGCTTCTGTAGTTCTAAATGTATGAATCTTATGATACTGTTCATATGATAAGAAATGATTTTGCAAAAGCTCCCTGTCTGATAAATACATACCAGTCATTGCAACCCTTTGCTATCCTTGCATTGACATGGCTATTATAATGAAATTTCGCTCATAGATCAACATTTTATAAAAAGCGATACTGTTGGAGGATACAGTAATGCTAACATTATTAGCCATTAGACTCTAGAAGCCTTTAGGCAACTGGAGAAAATGTTAAGATTTAATCAACCTTGAGTTAGGTTGTAAGAAACTGCATATATAAATTAAGATAAAGGGTAAGGAAATCAATTATTTAAGCATTTGCCCCAATTTAGTAGGGGTTTGAGACATACTTTCAGTTCCTCACTTTTCATTATGGTTTTTGATGTATGGTTAGTTTTATTTTGGTTGCATTAATCCATTGTTTAATTGCAGAATTTGGTGTAGTTGATGGGCCATGATAGCAATATCAAAGCTAGTGTGGTTCAACATCAACAATGAGGGTGTCGATGATGCTGCAAAAGAAAAACCAAAATTTAAAAAAAAAAAAAAAACCACTAGTTGTAGAAGTGGCTCTTAAGTCATCAAATTCAAACTAGTGTAGGATGCATGTGTAGAAAGGATAGCTTCATTCGTACTCTATAAGAAGCTCATGCATAGCAGTGAGATGAAATATGAATGTGCCAGGCAGATCAGGCATAGTGGCAATATTGAAACTAAAACTGATTTTTACTTTTATCCACCAAGACCCTCTTAGATCTATCAGATCACACTGGTTTCAAAATTCATTTTACAGAATTTTTTTGTTCATAACTCAATGTTGCCCACTAGAATCAAACATATGACTCCAGTTTTCCATGTCAAGACTCTTACCACTAAGTTAATACTTCATTAGTGATCAAAGCATATTAACGACATGAACAGTCTTAAAATCTGGTGAGCAAGGGTTTCAATATGCAAAACAGTTCAACATTGAGGGCAACACAGTTCCATGGGTTTTAGCATAACAAGACCCAAAGCCAGAAGCCCTCACAAATGATGGGGTTTTGGATGCAGCATTCTTATTGTGGATATGCAGCTAGAGTGCAGCAATGCTTTTGGTTGTAGAAAGAAAAATTCTGTATTTTCGTGGTTTTTTTACATTACAGAATGTGTTGCATATTGTTTGTACCATATATCATGTGTGTAAATCTATATATTTTTTGTACTTTTCTCATTTGGCATGAAATTGAATAGTGCACATGTTGAGATGGAATTTGGGTTACAGGGGGTATTCCTAGGTTTATCCTACATGTTGGCATTGAGGGAGTGATTATTGGAATGGATAACAGTAACATCATTATTAGCCATTAGACTTTTTTAGCAATTTCTTGGTAGTTGGACAATATGTCCAGACTTAATCAACCTTGGGTTAGCTTGTAAGCATATGTATAAATTGAGATGAAATGTAATGGCTTTTTGTTACATCCCATCTAAAGACATGAGGTATGGTCATATGCTTACGATTTATACCTTGCATGTGGAGTCCTGTTGGGTTGTCGGGGGCAAGTCTCAGTGGGTTGTGTTACACTTTTGATGTATGGTTGGTTTGTTTTTATTGTTTTAATCCATTGTCTAATTGCATGATTTGTTGTTGTTGATGGGTCCTAACCGTTAATTCCTGGAATAACATTTTTTAAACAAAGCACTGAAAATAACATGGTCAAAGAAGAAATTTAGATAGAGATATGATCTGGAATAACATTTTTTAAACAAAGCACTGAAAATAACATGGTCAAAGAAGAAATTTAGATAGAGATATGATCAAAAATGCAGTTACAATATCATGCAAACCATCAAATCATACTTTAAGGATTTTTTTAGGGAGGAACTGCTAACTTGGTTAGAGTATATGACTTTTGGTTTGCAAGTCACAGGTTGGATTCTGAGGAGTATGCTAATTTGACACAGCAATGCTCACAAGCATATATGAAAACCGGGGATTGGCCTTTTGTGGGAAGCTGTAACTAAAATTTTGCCGAAGCTACTAATATGTATGAGGAACCATCCCTATTTTAAAAGTAGAACATTCTTGGTCGTAACAAAAAATAAGACAATTTGGTTTTTCGGAGAGTAGAAAGTTCCAAAAACAAGACATGCGCCCATGACACCAGTTATAATGAGAAATAATTAAAGTTTCACACCGCACTGACCAACTGCAAGAAAAAAAGGCCTAGCTGATATGTTTAGCAACTCGATATGTTAACATATTTGATCATTTCTCACTTGTTGATTATGTTGAGGGGAATCAGCGTAGCATATCTTTGACAGACACACTTTGAGAAAATGGAGAAAATAATATAACAAAGCTGAGTATTAATGCTTAGCAAGGGTGAGGATAACAGATCGAGTGAAACTATAAACAAAATGCATTTCAATTCAACGCACATTTACTGTGCCTAACAACACGTACTAATTTCAGACTTGCAGGAGAACTTACGTCTCATTTTATCCATAATTTCTAGACACAAACTGAATCATTGACCGTCAAAAATCCCGCAGATAAACAAACAAAACAAATTGCTCGAATCTCAAATTGAATAGGAAAAATGATCGGGGATGAACTGTACCCATTTGGCGAGGCAAGGCTGCGTGCAAGAGCCAATGGGAGACCTCCGTTGTAGCGTGGCGCCCTGGTAAAAAAGGCAACCATGTATTTGCTCAAATGCCGACGCACTTCGCTGCAAAACTGCAACGTTCGTCTGCTAAGCTCCACCATGGCCATTGTTCTGTCGTCTCCGTCTCTGTGCGCTCTTGCAATATTGCAGAGGCTTGTTCTTCTCCTGATTGCTACTGTCACAAGTAAACCTGCACGATTTGTGTTTTAATTTTGTTCTGGTTTTTTAACTCCTAGTAATGCGTCAGCTCTTTGCAATTTAATCGTTCGAAACGGTGGCATTTGTCTCAGTCTAGTTACCGTCTTGGACTGAGAAAAAATGAATACAGGGAATGAAAGTTTATGCGGAAATTGAATTTTGTTACGTTTCCATGTGTTTTTAACCCAAGTCATATTGTAAAGCACATCCGAAACAAGTGACCAGGGTCTGGTTCAGATGCGAGATGACAAAGGTGTTTATCGCGGTTACTCGTCGAGCCGGGAGTTGTCTATGTAATATATTTTAATTTTTGGGAGTGCTCGGAACTCGAAATAATTGAAAGATAGTTATGCTTTAAGATAGATTGTCCATATAGAACTTTATAACTCACACCAAAATCCAACCTTTCCAAAGCAAAAGATCAACCTTTCCAAAGCAAAAGACTTACTGCCATACTCATATATGTTCTAATCTTTGATCTTTATATCATTTTATTTTCAGAGGGAAGCCGTTTTATCACATTATATGAAATGGGTTCAAACCTAGCACAAAATCATAGCTAACATCAAGTAACCCTTTAATGGGAAATGCATTCATGTTGTGTTTGTTTTTTTGTTGGAAAACATGAAAATACGGAAAACAAAAATGGGTTCGACAATATGATTACACATAACACCAACAAACAAATTGTAAACATGGTCATTAGACCAGTAAACCATATCACCTCTCTTTAAAGAGACTAATACATTTTCTAAATTAAGCCTTAAGCATGCGAGCAATTTTTTCATAACAACTGGTATTGTTTTTGTCGACCGTGAATAACAATTTTGGTAATTACATGGACATGGCAGATGTTAATAATTGCTTACAATAGTGATTTGTTAATTTAAGATAATTTAAACTATTTAAACAAACATATGCATGTAATTATAAGTAGCAAAAAAATTGGCCAACAAAATATGGTAATTAATTTCCATTACCATCATTGCATTTAAGCTTAGAAAAAACATATGTAACAATTGTGTTCTCTCTTTATTAAATAATTGTTTACAAATGAAGTCAACCTTAACAATGAGGTGTTAGCCTAGTGGTAAGACTTTTGATTTGAAAACTCTAAATCATGGGTTTAATTCTAGTGGGCAATGTTGAGTTATAATGTTCTAATTGGATTATATATTTTGGAGTGTACCTATCTTGCAATTATTTCAAGGTTCCAATACTCCAAAAATATTAACAATTATTAAGTATTTCAATTCATGTGCATTTGGCCTCAGTCACATTTACTGCCCATCTTAATAACTAGTAAAGTAATGGGAAGAGACTTATAGAAGTTGGATTAATTGCATGCAGAGAATCCACCATGCATGCCAGCAAACTAGAATGATAAAATAATAATAAAATTCAAAAGAAATTGAATTGAATTGAATTGAATTGATATATAGTCAGGGATCAAGATCAGGGAAGTCCGGGCCCAAGCTCAGCCCACCCGAGTAGAGTCATTATCATGGCCTCTTTAAATCTCTATCTCTAACTAACGTGAAAAGATGAAGTTTAAGCTCATTCTTTGAATGAGCACACTACATTTTTGTAACTTTCAAATTACTCTTAGGTAGTCATTATAATAAGTTCATTCTTTGAATGAGTGCACTACATTTGTGTAACTTTCAAATTGCTCTTAGGTAGTCATTATAATAAGCTCATTCTTTGAATGACCACACAACCTTTTGACTAGATCATTGAAAACAGTTTAAAGAAAAAGCCCAACAGCTTTGGGGATGCCTTGTCAAGTTTTCATCCTTATAACCAATCTTAAAAAAACCTCCCCTCTTGGGTAGGAAAAGGATCAGGCCTTGCCCTTATTTAGAAGCACCCTCACAAGTTTTTACTTCTTACTGAAGAGATTCTTGTAAACAAAAGGAGAAAACTCTCTTTACAGAAAAAAGAATACATCAATTAGAGATAAAGAACAATAGCAACAAAAGTTGAAAACATTCCATCCTTGAGTCTCCAAAATAAAAAAAATTAGTCCTATAGAAAATAAATTAATTGTTCAGCTTTCACTAGGAAATTTTTTGCTTGAAGTTGTACCTAAAAAGTGACATCTTTGAAAATTTTGTATTTGACACCCGAAGAGATGTCATAATTATACTCTTGTTGCTGGAAAATAATTACACACTAAAACTTTCAAATATAGTAGAGAACAAGTGGTCGAAGATAATTCCAAATGTAAAGAAATGAAGTAGACAAAGCAGGTTGATCACAAAAAATGACTTCATTGCTACTTGGTTGAAAGTTGTTATAAATTTTAAATGTCAATTTCCAAGCATATTAAGCAATAGAACACTAAAAAAACATGAAAAAATGAGTCTTTATTTGTACAAAGAGGACATTAAAGAGAAACATTTTTCATATGTTTAAGATGAGTGCCAATAGGAATACCTTAATGAATAAGACACCATAAAAAATACAAATTTTAGGAAATGTAAGAGCTCTCCAAATATCTTTCATTTTCCCCATCCAAAAGCACAATGGTAATTACATTTTCTAGGTGTTATTAAATTTTTTATGAATAAAATCGTTATTTGTAACAATCTCATAAGTAACTTTCAAATTAAAAGGAAAAAAGTGTCTACCATCCTTCCAAAAAAATATCTAGAAAAGCCTAATGCAAGTTGTTGTCAACTTTAAATAAAACCTCAAGATTAGAAATTAACTTTTCAAAATTCATTTTCCACTTTCTATTCAAACCATAGAGGTTAGATCCTTCATTCCAAGTAATACATCTATTCTATATATGTAGACAAAAAACTATAGTGATGTCAAATCTACTCCAAGTGGTACATAATCTAGATGCATTTGTAGCCTAAGTTCCTTCATTAAAAGGAGCCACCATGGGCTAATTTGCCTAAGCATATCTTCTGAAATTGTAATATGATTGTAATTCTACTATTTACCAAGCTTACACTATGTCTTCCAAACTTATTTAAGAATTTGAGAACCATGAATAGAAATGGCTTGAGGAAAAAGAAGACAATAAAGAAAGTTATTAGAAGACTAAATGTTATCATTCTTATGTTTTCCTTGCATAAGTCTATTTCTTAAAAGGAGCATCCAAACCTCATCTTCATTAATGCACTTTGCAATCCATTTTGCCGCAAGAGAATACTCTAGTTATAGCAATTAATGAGACCAAGTCCTCCATCTTTCTTACTATTGATGTAAATATCCCAAGCAACTCTAGAAAAAAAATTTCTATGTTGCTTATTAGATTAAATAAATTTAGAAATAATACAAACAATTCTCTCATAAGAAGTTTTTGAAGGAGTCCAACAACTAGAGTAACCATTTTCTTAAAAATTAAAACTTTGAAAGCAAGGATGAGCTTTTTTTCTTCTCATTTATCAAGCTTCTATTCCATTTTATCAATCACATAATTTCATAAAATAGTAAGATTAGGATTAAAAGAAAAAGGTATTCCTAAAATTTTGAAAACAAAATCTTTTTTTAAGATTTTCCAAGGCTTGAGAGTAATCTACTCATCAATATTTCCATTATAATAAATAATAAAGTTTTGTTAATTAATTCGAGAGCCAGATAACATGCAATAATCCTCCACTCTAGCTAAGGAAGTAAAAATATGTTGTGGAGAATTATTAATCATAAAAAAAAGAATCATTTGTAAAGTGCATGTTAACCAATTACATACCTTGATCATCAATCGAAATTCCATTAATGAAATTCCTTTGTAGATCATAATGTAGATTATGTGAAAGTAAATTTGTAGCACTAATTAAAAGATAGGGAGCTAGAGTACAACCTTGACAAACTAACCATTGAAGAGAAAAGGAAGAACTTAATCCAAGATTAGTAGCGACTTGAGCATTAGCATTAATGAGTAGGGTATGGACAAGTCAAATAAAATAATCATGAAATCTTAGTTTATAGAGATAAGAGATAATGAAATTCCATTCAATCTTGTCATAAGCTTTGGCATAATCTAACTTAATAAAATTAATGTCTTAGTTAGTATCAAAAGTTCATTACATTTTGTTCCAAGCTACAATAACATTATTAAGATATGTCTACCTTTAACAAAACCAATCTACTCAAGTATGATGCTATCTTCAATAACCTAATGAATACAACAAGCCATGTATTTAGCTAAACTTTTATAAGTATTGTAAAGAAGAGTAATTAGCCTCCAATTACCAATATATTAAAGATATACATTCTTAGGAAGAAGACAAATCACACATTTATTAATATTTTAACCAAGAGAAACTTTTTAATGGCTTCTTCGAAAACATGAAAGAAATCATCTCCAATGATGTCTTAATGTGTAAACAATTCAATAGGAAAACCATCAAGATCTAGAGCTTTATCATTTGCTAAACTAAAGGTCATTACATTAATTTCTTCTACTGTAATTTCTTTTTTAAGAATACTTCAATATGCTTTTGTAATAAATGAGAAATATGCATACTAGAGACCTAAAAGGATTCCTTGCTAAAACCTTCAAAAGAAAAAATAGAAGAAAAATGAATTGCCAAAAGACTATTAATAATCTCAAGATCTTTAATGATGGAATCATTTACATAAAGTAATTCCAATTTAGGTACTTGACCCTTTCCTTTCAAAAATTTGAAAAATTCCTTTTAAGGTTCATTTTCAATTTTTAGCTAATTGATGTGACTTTTAGTGAGAGAACTTTTAGCTTCAAAGATATCTCAACATTGATTAGCATAACAAGCTTTAGCCAAGGCTTTTTGAGTTTCAAAGTTAAAGGGATTTTAGTCAAAAAGAATTTGCATTTACTTTATAGATCCTACAAGATCTTCTTCAACTTGATACTTATGCTTAACAAATTGCTTTCCAAACCATCTAGCATAATTTTTGATTCTACAAGTGGTTTGTTGCCACCAGTCATCCAACCAATATCACTAGAAGGCTTTTTTCCAACATTCCATAAAGACTTCAAATATTTTTTCCATTGGGTTCTATGAACATATTAGCATTCATAGGAAAAAGCTCATGCTTTTGAAAGGATGAAGAATTAATTCTAGAGAGAAAAATACTAATAGGAAAATGATTTGACAAAGTAGCATTTGTATGCATTTCTACTTTCTTTGTAGGCTTCTAGAAAAAAATATTAGAGATGTAAAATCTATTAAGTCGATAATAAATTCTATCATTTTCTTATTTATAATTACACGAAGTGTAATGCTTCTTATTTGAATGAGATGAAAATAAAGAGCTAATCTCAGAAAGAAAATATTTTTCTTTGAAATTGCACCAATATTTTTTTCTTGAGAATATATATTAAGAGGAAGATCATTAATAATGAAGTGTCATTAAGTCAATGTGTCAGCTGGGCCATGTATATGGGGCCGCGTATAAGCCGCCGCGTCGACGCGGGCCCGTCAACATAGCCTCCCTATGTTGACGTGGCTCCGTTTACGCAGCCGCCTATCTCAGCCTATAAATTAGAGGACCTTCTGTCTCATTTAGGCATCTTTCAGTTAGTTGTAGTGAAGCTCTTGCAATTTGTTCCCGCAGGAGATAGAATATTTTCCAAGTGCCCGCAACAGGTGTAAGAAAAGTGATCGGCTTTTTATTCGAGCGTTGATGTATCCGAGCCCATTGGCATGACGGCAATAAAGATGAACTATTCAAGAATTCCTTATCGCATTTGGACTTAGCTATTTTATGCATTCAATAGTTTAATATGTTTATGCTTTATTAGTTACTTGTTAATTACTTAAGTTTCCGTTATTGTTATCTTAATTGCTATCACTTATTCGTAGTTCGTAAAGGCCATAAGTATGACCATCTCAAATGTAAATCAAACACTTGGTAAGCCCAATGATGCTTAACGTCTGGTAACCCAGAAGTGTTAGGAGATGCTCAGAACGTGCTTGAAAGATGGGACCGAATACTTGTGCTAGGAATAGTTAGAATACAAGCTAGGATAATTAGAGATTAGATAATAGTTTATTCCCTACTTTTTATACCTTAAATTAGCCCCCAAAAGATATCCAAAAAAGATATAAAAATCATTAGCCTTAGTCTCACTTAACCATTGTAAACAGAACATCACAAGTGAGATTAAGAAGACAATGACTGTTCTAACCCAAGGTTTCACTAGTTAGAATCTAGTGTATGTTAAGTGCTTATAGTCTGTGGATTTCGATCGAGTCACACATGAATGCTCATGATTCGTATGGTTGGGCGTAGGGGTACCTAGCCACTCATCATTGGTGTCGTTGTCGGCGACTGTTAGTCTTACATGCGTCATCTAACCTTAGTGAAATTATCATTCAAGTCATTGGAACGGGAAATATTTACGCATCTTAGGTGGATTAAAGTTAGTAGTAAGGTACATCGATTACATGAACCATCTAATGTCCAATATGTCTTCTCGCAGGAGGGAGATATCCACCCCACCGGTGCCACAAGAGTGCCGGGTGGTGTACAAGCATCCCAATGAGTACGTCCTTGATTTCACGTTCATCCTAGATTAGGATGAGCATCCATGATGGCAGGACATGGAGGGCAATATTGTACACCCTCCCAACTGATCGACTCTTGTGATGTTATTTCACAATCTTGGCAGATTGGGCATCCAGGACCTTGGAGCAGAGTATGTCATGGAGGACCATGACTACCGAGACTATCATCCCACTGAGGCTCAATGAGCAAGAGATCAGTAGCAGGCAGATAGATATGAACAGCTGAAGGGGAAACAGTTTGGTAACCCCTTATTCTTACAAGGGTTGCCAAACGATGGGGATCTGATCTTTCATGACACCCATTCAACCGAACTTCCCATGGGGCAGTAAGTCCTCCAATCCATGATTCATTCCAAGCATCTAGGTGGCCAAGATTCCCAAGGGGATGGAGGGTCACATAGCAAAGATGAACAGGACGATCAGGATCATCATCAGGGTAGAGGAAGAGATCCCTCTCCTTCTTCTCCATCCTCTCGCTCTCCTTCTCCTTCAGCCAGCTCAGGCTCTGATCATAACTGAGGTAGGAGGAAGCGAAAGGATGGGGGTAAAAAGGTTCGAAAGGATCGGAAGGAGCAACGAGAGGAAACATGCGAACAATTGCGTGATGCTTGCTGGCATGAAAGGAGGAATAGCTGGAATCATCACAGACATCATGGTCCCAGTAGAACTATGATTTAGATGAGCGGTTGTTGGCTACTTGGAGTATGCTCCAGATCGCTGAGGTAGTTCAAATCCCTAGTAGGCACATGAAGGATAGCCGGATCAAGTGCGTTGATATGAACAACATCCCCAGATTTGAAGGGGGATACAACTGTGATCCGTAGACTCACCTGCAGGCGTTCCATGATGCCTGCACCCTGCAAAACATTGACAATGATTGGCAGAATCTAAGCTGTTCCCTCGCACACTCATCAAAGAAGCTGAAAGTTGGTACTGGTCCTTGGAGCCGGAATCAATCAGAAGATGGAGTATGATGCTGGAAATTTTCAATGACAAGTACCAAATGTACTCTAGAGTGGCGAATCTGAGACAGCAGATCCAAGGCTGGAAATAAGGGAATCATGAACCCTTGGATGCCGCCATGAGCAGGTACTACTTTTTGTTGCATCAGTGCCCTAGTCATGGTTACTCTTAGTGGGCATAGCTTTGCCACATCATTGATGGGCTTCATTTTGTAACATGAAAGACCCTTGGCGTGTATGCCCAGGGAAAACCGTCAGAGCTAAGGACCCATCAATTGCAGCGCCTCATTGAATAGGTGGCCAAGGAGGAAGGAGAACAAAAAAAAAAGAAGAGTGCAGAAGAATTCAACCAAGATCCTTCCCTTAGAAAAAGGAAGGTTCGTTTTTGTGATGAAGAGGATGAATCACCACTGGAAGAAGCGGTGAACCAAAAGACCTTACTGTTACAAAAGTTTGCATCTAAAATATTGGTAAAGATGGATAAGATGTGGGACTCTTTGGATCAAAGGGTTCAAAGCATGTTGAAAATCACAGAGGAGTCCAGAGCACAAGGTAATGACTGTGATCAGTGTAGGAAGAAGGAAGCTAAATGTGCCCAATATAAGGGAAAGGGCAAGGTTGTTGTAGCATAGCAGGTTGTAGACTCTAACACCGAGGAGAAAGATGAATGTGGCATATGCCAATATGAACATCCTAAGGGATGTTGTCTTATGGTGTCACATCTTCAAGAGTCTGGGGGTGTACCCATTGAACCCTCGCTTGGCACAATGGCAAACACCCCGAAGGTTGCCTTATCCACAAGGAAATTCTAGGCGGTTCCACCAGCAACAGCAAGGATACTATCCGAGTGGAGCGCCACAGCAACCATATGAATACTTCCAACAGTGGTAGCACCCGCAAACATGGGGGATGCCACCTCCAAGGCAGCAGTACCCTTACAAACAGCTAGATCCTAATGGGTACTATGCTCAGCAATTGGTCTCTCCAAGGGACTCTTCCAATCATGCGGCCTTTCAAATTCATTACCACCCCCAAGAGTATTTTTGCCCTCAATCTCCATCACCCCGGGGGGACAACCCACATCTCTTCTATCCTCCATCACCTTCTCCTGCCACTCCTCCATCACATCCCACTCAGCTTCCACCTGCTCCATCAATGCAAGGAGAGATACCGCCACAACCGCAGCAACAAAATGCTACGAGGGTTGTTAACTTACAACTGGCACCTCAGCCGAATGGACCGGAACCCAAGCCACAAAAACATCTCTTTTTTCGATCCAACAATTTGAACATACCCTCGCATACACCTGTGGCCAGTGCCTTTGAACCTACAAGTGCCTCCACTACTCCACCACCAGAGCAGCCTCCAAGCCAACAACAACAACACTCCAATGTCCAGACGGTCATGCTCACGCATGCTATGACCGAGTAGATCAAGGCAGGACACCTTCCCTGGAAATTGATTGATCCAGGAAGCCCCCTCATCTATCTTCAGGTGGTAGGGAATGAGCCATGCAAAGCTCTTCTGGACTCAGGGTCAAGGGTCAATTTGATCTCTCATGATATGTACAAGAACTGGAACTTACCCCCGCTAAAGAAGAGCAACATTCGACTCGAGTTAGCAGATTAGTCCATCATCGTTCCCTTGGGATTGGTGGAGGACATTGTGACCACCGTCTGTGGGTGGTCCTACCTTGCTGATTTCTTGGTCATCCGTGTAGAGAATTGCAATGGGAACTTCCCAATCATCATGGGAAGGGCCTGGCTAAGCACAGCGGATGCACGACTAGGCCTCCGCGATCTATCCCTTGAAATTTCCAAGGAAAATCCTTTCAGGAAGATTGAGAAGAAGCGTGTTCCATGCATCGTGTATAGTGACTCAAGGTGCAACTATGTGTAGCAATTATGGTATGCTAAGTGGATATCCATTCAAGCATGCAGTCGATGTACCAAGGAATCACCTATTCAATAGTGCCTGTACACAGCAGCCACTAACCAAGAAGGCACCCAGTGGTTGACAGCTGATCCCGCTAGCAGCGCATTATGCATGGAACCATCAAAGGGGCTTGTACAAGCCTACATTGATAGCAGAGATGAAATGGAAGAGATTCATCAATAGGTCTCCACTGTTGATGACCAAGATGACTAGGGGAAGCTAGAAATCCTTGAGAGCTTCAAACAAGAGCCCCTTAAGCTAAAGTCTTTACCAGCTCACTTGGAATATGCATTTTTGCAAAATGGAAAGCTGGTAATCATTAATGTCACCCTTGCTCCAAAACAGAAGAAGAAGTTGCTGGAGGTGGTAAACAAATGGGTTGCTGCATTGGCATGGTCATATCCTGAGTTGACTAGAGTTGATCCTAGGGTTTGCCAGCATCAAATCTATCTTGACCCTTCCATGAAGCCATGATGACAGCCACAAAGATGGTTGAATCCCAAATTGAAGCAAGTGGTAAAAAATGAAATCGAACAATTGCTAAAGGTGGGATTCATCTATTTTGTTGTCGATAGCGAATGGGTTAGCCCACTCGTTATCGTGCCCAAGAAAGGTGGCAAGTGGAGGGTTTGTATTGATTTCCGATTGCTCAATATGGAGATCTTCAAGGACCACTTCCCACTCCCATTTGTGGACCAGGTATTGGACACCATAGCAGGGCATCGCTACTACAACTTTTTGGATGGTTATAGTGGTTATAACCAAATCCAAATAGCACAAGTGGACCAGGCCAAAACTACTTTCACAAGTCCATGGGGGACTTTCGCATACAAGAAGATGCCCTTTGGCCTATGCAATGAGCCTGCTACATTCCAATGCCTTGTCCTAAGCATCTCCCAACAACAAATCGGCAATGGGGTAGAAGTCTTCATGGATGACTTCTCCACCTATGGGGCCACGTTCTAGCAAGCCTTGGACCATCTTAAGTAGGTTCTCAAATGGTGTGTAGACACCAATCTGTGGCTCAATTGGTAGAAAAGCCATTTGATGGTCCAAGAAGGCATTGTGTTGGAACATGGATTAGTGTCGATCCTAAAAAAATCAGGGTCATCCAAGGAATCACCCACCAACCAAGTACCATCAAAGATGTTTGATCATTCCTTGGACACACTGGTTACTACCGACGATTCATTGAAAACTTCTTGAAGATCGCCAAACCGTTGGTAGAACTGACAAAGAAGGATGCTCCGTTCATCTGGGCCAAGGAGTGCGAGTTTGCATTCCAAGTGCTGAAATAGAAACTTGTAGAAACTCCAGTTCTACAAGCCCTTGATTGGTCTAGAGCCTTTCACATTATGACGGATGCATCCAACTATGCCTTGAGAGCCATGCTTACACAGTGTGATGATTAGAAATGTCCCTATTATATCCACTGTACAAGTCATAGTATTGTGGGTGCTTAGTTGAACTACACTAGCACTGAAAAGGAATTGATGGCGGTGGTGTTCTCCTTGGACAAATTCCGACACAATGTGCTCGAATATGAGGTGTTTGTGCATACTGACCATAGTGCTATCCAGTTCCTGATGAACAAACCAACGGTGAGCCCCCGCATAATCCGGTGGTTGGTGATTCTTTAGGAGTTTGATCTTACCATGGTAGACAGGAAGGGGACTGAGAATATGGTTGCTGACCACTTGTCTCGATTACAATGGGATGACATAGAAGAGGAGGAGTCCTTATCTAACCAATTTCCAGATGAACTCCTCTTCACAGGCGTAGTTGATCCTCAAGCACCCAAGGAATCCCCTTAGTTCAATCACATCCTCACCTACCTCACAACCTAGGAGTTGCCTAAGGAGTGGAACCATTGGCAAAAATAATAGTTTCTCCATAAGGCCAAGCATTTCATGGAAATCAACAACCACCTTTATAAGGTGTGTGTAGATGGCCTAGTTCGATGGTGTGTCCTTGATGATGATACACTGCGCATCCTCCAAGATGCTCATGAGGGCCCTTGTGGGGGCCACAATGCTGGACACCGAACGACCATTAAAATCCTGCTTGTAGGATATTACTAGCCTACACTTTTAAGGGATGCCCAATGGTTCACCCGCTCCTGTGAATGATGCCAGAGGGACGGTGGAATGATGGCACGGTTGGAGGGAACTCAATAGTGGATCCAGCCACTAGAGCCCTTCGACATCTGGGTTATCGACTTTATGGGACCCATCACACCCCTGTCAAATGGAAAGGAATACATCATCGTAGTTGTGGACTACTGTACAAAGTGGGCAAAAGCAGCAGCTGTCGTTGACTATTATTCCAACACTGCTGCATGATTTGTCCAACAACAAATCGTTAACAGGTTTGGAGTGCCACGTGCACTCATTTCTGATAATGGAACTCATTTTATGGGTGTCACTTTTCAGAAACTCATGCAATGCTTAGGGGTAACGCATAAATTCACAACTCCCTATCACCCCCAAGCCAACAGGCAAGCCGAAGTCACCAATAGGGAGATCACTAAGATCCTTACCCGAACCATCATCAAATATAGGAGGGATTGGAGCACTAAGCTTAACGATGCTCTATGGGCCTATCGCTCCACTTGGAAACTTCCTTTAGGGTACTCTCCCTATGAGTTAGTGTACGGAAAGTTGCCAACACTTCCAATTCAAGCCGAACTCTGCACACTATCCACCACCAGTGACTTAGGCCTTGACCTCCTGCTAGCACAACGTGAACGATTGATGAATTTAAGTGTGCTAGATGAGAACTGATTAGTGGCCCTATCCTCCAATGAGATCCACAATGCCTACAACAAAAAATGACATGATCTTAGGGTTTGGAAGGTCACGTTTAGATGTGGACACAAAGTGTTGTATTGGAACCCCTCACACATATCCCAGTCGACCAAGTTTCAAACATTGTGGGAGGGACCTTACATTGTCTCCGAAACCTTCCCATCCGGGGCCTTGCTCATCCACAAACACAGTTAGTCAACTGCCAACAACTAAAACCTTTTCGCAAACTCCACTCAACCAGTACAATCGCCTCATCATCACCAAGTTAGCCATGCTCCATTTTTCGTGTCTCCTCCTTTCCACCTAGTCGTGGGGGAGACCGTCCTCCCTACTGATCCATTCCACTACACCCCTCACCATTTTGTTATTTTTTGTTTTACATTTTTTGTTTTTCACCATTGTTTATACGTTTGCAAATTATTTGTACATTTTTCCTTTCTCTACTTATTTTTTTTACTTATTTTTCATTTTTTTGTGAATGTTTTATTTTTTCGCATAATTGCTAATATATCATCTTGTTACCTTCAGATGTCTGGCGCAGATGGTTTTCGTTGTGATGGGTCATGTAGACTTGTCTGCCTAGTTGTCTAGTTTCTGCCCTCACATGGTTCTTTTTGGACTTTATGTCTACTTTTTGCTCATAAAATCGGTAGTGAGTTCACGTCATCCACCCATTCAACGACTTCATGGTTTTCCCTCTGTTAAGAACATGCAAACCCTTCACTTAACAACATTTTAATTAATGTGTGACTTGCGTAGTTCCCAGACTCAGGAATGGCCCAATGGTTTGAATTGGGTGTGACTTCAAGGGGAATGCAATATTTTTTGCTTCGTTCTACCCTTTGAGGTTGTTGGTATGTCCTTATGGATTTCCTACTGCTCCATGTCCTTCTCTCCATGGAAGCTTCTGGGCAGTTCGACCTTGCATGGTGTGGTCCTCACCAAAAAATTCAAAAAAAAAAAAACCAACATGAGGATTCAAAGCACACCCCTTGGTCAGATGCATGCAAATAACTTTGCATGGTGTGGTTACCCCAAACAAGAAAAAAATATATCACTGTGTGGGAATTCAAAGCACACCCCTTAAACCACCTCTAACGGGCCACCATACTAGTTATGGAACTTCCTTGGTCCCCTCTAACTTCGTCCCATTCCACTTCCTTCCTCTCACATTTGTTGGAGTGGTGGTTCTTTGTGGGGTCATTCTTGCTTCCTTGGGGGATGGCCAGGACTTCATCTATTGCTGCGATGTCACTGCATGCGGATGGTTTTGGGTCTGAATTTAGGAATGGTTCTACCAGGTTACTTAACCACATCTACACATGGGGTTTCATGTGACTGATGATCAGACTACCATTTTCTTGTCTCTCTTTCCTCACCCAGTTCTCTCCGTCCCTCACCTCACTGCTTGTCTTATGTCGTGAAGGTGTGTCGTGATATCCATGGGTTTCCCATGCATTGGCGAAATCTCTTGGGTAGGAGTCTTACCTGGCGAACACTATTTCTTGGCCCCGGGGCCCATAGACCCCGGTATTGAGGGCTATGTAGGGGCTACTAAAGCTATGGCCTGCCATGGGGAGGACCCATCTGCATCTCCTTGGTCCTGCTTGTTAAGCCTCCCATCCTTTGGATTTCATGGTTGACTAGTTTTCAGGTCCCATCACTCGATTTATTCCTCACGGAGTTCTTTTTGAGTCCCGTTCTCCAATTTTGTCTCTTTTTTGCACTTCATTCCCTTCTTCATGTCCTCAGCCATGATCGAGCCTCTCCTGCACTTCAACTGCCCCAATTTGGCATTTCAAATTTCTCATTTCGGGCTTTTTTTAGGTTGGTCAACGGGTCAACACCCCTATGTATACAGGGCCCCGTCGATGCAGTGACTACGTATACATGATCACGTATACGCAGCCTCGCCGACGCAGTGCCTACATCCTATATATACACCCACCACACTTGGGATCCAAATTGAGGGGAGTTTTTGCCATTTTTTCTGCCTAACCTTTCCTAACGCACCTACATTCCATCACGAGTCTGCATCAACCAATCCTTGTCCTTTTAAGTAACTGGAGGTATGCTCTTAGTTGTGGGTGGGGGGGGGGGGTGGTGCCTTTTTGAAATTAACTATAATTAATTAATTAATTAATTAGTTTGTTAATTATGAAAACTTTGGCCCTAACCCATAAATTAACGCTCCAGAAGACTTAACAATGTGCATGTGCTAATAACATAACTTGGTCAAACTGAGAAGGTATATACAGACCATTTTAAGCTACTTATGAACAGTCTAATGGGCGGTTATGTTTGATTACAGATGGCACCCAAACCGAGGCACCCAAGGGACGAAGGACCATCACAACCAAGGGACAAGCGCCCACGCATGGGAAGGGGATGAGGTGTGCAACCGCTAGAGCATGCGGAGGGCTCTCATGCAACTGGGCCCTTCCACGAAAGACCTGACATGGAATCTATTCATCAGATTCCCAAAGAGGAGTTTCCCGATGAGCAATTGCTTAAGCCATGATTCTACGATATTCCAACGATGTAATTCGGTGCGCCCCAATTGCCTTGTGGTGAGAGATGATGAAAGACAAAACTCCTGCCATCACACAGACAGAGGAGGAGCAACAACCACCTCCACCACCTACACAAACAATGCAGTTGGGCTCACAAAACACAGAAGAATACATCCGCGAGATCTAGGGAATGCTCTTGAGCCAGCAAGAGCAATCTAGCAAGACTGGAGGAGGAGAAGACCCTTTGGTCTATCGCCCTGCCATGAGCCACCTGGAGCAAGTGGCTCAATTAGTTACCTTGCTTGAAAGGGCAAGGCAAATATTCTCCACCACCCGAGCACAAGTTCGAACCAGAACAGATCCAAGCATCTGAGATGTATCAACATCAACCCAACAGTTATTCCTCGAAATCTCAGGGAATGCTGCTACCTTCTCGGTATGCTTGGAAGATGGTGAGGAGGCGAAGGTCCTGGTGATGTAGCACTAGGGACAGGAAGTTGTGGTCGAAGTGGTTGCTAACACAATTGCTACAGCTCTTAATGCACTGGCAGCACCTATACCAAACATTAATAGACTGCAAGATGTACAGGTGTCTGCCGAAACTTCATGTAGCCAGATTGACGTAGCCCAACATGAAGAGCTATTGGACTGACTGGTGGGAACCGGACAATCACTTCCAGATGTCTTCAACCTTCTGGACAACATTACTGCAACCCAGTCGGAGCTGCTCTCGGGAAGGGACAAGAGCCTTGTTTTGGAAGGGTAACTTGAAGTTGCTAAAGTCACTTGTCAATACTTGGCAACTCAGGTAGCCCAATTAAGAGCCTAGGTTGCTAATCCAGCCATCCTCAACCATAAAATCACCAGAGATGAAGCTTTTCAATAGCTTTAGCTTAAACTTTAGGTTGTTGAGGATGTGCGAGAGATAATGATCTTCGACAAGTCCTTGGAAAATGCTTGAGCAAATCACTTAGATAAGGACTTGGTGGAGGTTCGCCAGGAGAACGTGCAACTGATTGCAGAGGATCATCGTTTGTGCAATGTTGGTGCAGAGAACGAACACATGAAAACTTTGATCCACCAACAGTAGGAGGAGGTAGCCAGGGTGAACGCTGACATAAGAAGGTTGGTTGCTAAAAATCAAAATCTGTTAATGGAGGAGGTTTGGGTATTGCGACAAAAGTTTGCAATCATAATTGCTGCTTGGAAGAATGAGGCCATGAAATTTGAAAAAGTCAAAAATCATTACAGGGGCCAAGTGGGATTGCAGAAGGAGGTAAATGAGAAGCACATTCATGTCCCCAAAGATAAGATGAACCAAGCGCTCCAGCAACTTTGAGAGGGAGGCGATGTATGGCATTCTATCTTCGATGGGTTGAATGCCTATAATAAAGTAGAAATCAGCCTGAAGGAGCTACAAATTGAGGAGATGATAGAATACATGGAGTTGGCCAACCTTCGATATGCAAACCTAGCTATGCTCATAGTCAGGAGACTGCGGTCAGAGTTAGAAAAGTAAGTGGCTGCCTCGTATTCCTTATATGAGGGAGAGTTTCAGGCACACAAGGCAACAAAACAAAAGCTGGCAATAGCAAATGCAGAACTCGAGGTCCTCCACCTAAGCTTTGAAGGATAACATACAGTCGCAGAGGACCTGGCCCAAAGAATGAATGACTACTAGCAGCTGCATGCATCAATCCGAGCGTTCGACATCGAATGCAAGTAGTTCATAGCTTGGTTTGTCAAGTTAAAAGAACTCCTTCCGACGCTGCCCTGCCCTTGGGAAGTTCCAGTTCTAGCACACATTGGAGAAGCTGCCTGGACCGTGAATGATCCCAGAAGAAAAGAAGAAAAAATGAGGGCTCTCTTGGAGGCTTTCTAGCTGCCTCCAGAAGTTGCAGCTGACGTGGGGCAACCATCATCTGTGCTGCCATGAATGTATAGGCCAAAGGCTGGAGAAGGTCCATCAGAACCACCACCCCCAGGGATGGTGTGATCTTCTCCAGCAATTTTGTGCATCATCCTACATAGCAGAGGTTCCAGGACTAGTGAGGTGTTCAATTTTGTCTCTGAACATCACCATTTTTGTAATTTGTACTCCTCTGTAACTCAGGCACTTGGTCAAATTTATGTTGTGTCATGTGTGTGTCATGTATGTGTTAAGTTATGTGTGTTGTAAATAAGAATTCATACCTTCCAAATTGTAAAGTAACTCGAGGATGAGTTTTTGCTCAGTCATGGGGGTATGATGAAGTGTCATTAAGTCAATGCGTCGACTGGGCTGCATATACAAGGCCGCGTATAGGCGGCCACGTCAACGCAGGCCTGTCGACATAGCCTCCCTACATCGACATGGCCCCGTTTATGCAGCCACCTATCTTAGCCTATAAATAAGAGGGCCTTCCACCTCATTTAGGCATCTTTCAGTTAGTTGTAGTGAAGCTCTTGTAGTTTGTTCCCGCAGGAGATAGAATATTTTTCAAGTGCCCACAGCAGGTGTAAGAAAAGTGATCGGCTCTTTATTTGAGCGTTGATGTATCTAAGCCCATTGGTGTGATGGCAATAAAGACGAATTATTCAAGCATTCCTTGTAGCATTTGGACTTAGCTATTTTATGCATTCAATAGATTAATAGGTTTATGCTTTATTAGTTACTTTTTAATTACTTAAGTTTCCGTTATTGTTATCTTAATCGCTATCTCTTATCTGTATTTTGTAAAGGCCATAAGTATGGCCATCTCAAACGTAAATCAAATACTTGGTAAGCCCAGTGATGCTTAACGTTTGGTAACCCAGAAGTGTTAGGAGATGCTCAGAACGTGCTCGGAAGATGGGACCGAATACTTATGCTAGGAATACTTAGAATAAAAGTTAGGATAATTAGAGATTAGATAATAGTTTATTCCCTACTTTTTATACCTTAAATTAGCTGCCAAAAGATATGTAAAAAAGATATAAAAATCATTAGCCTTAGTCTCACTTAACCATCGTAAATAGAACATCACAAGTGATATTAGGAAGATAATGACCCTTCTAACCCAAGGTTTTACTAGTTAGAGTCTGGTGTATGTTAAGTGCTTACAGTCTGCGAATTTCGACCGAGTTGCGCATGAATGCTCGTGATTCGTATGGTTGGACGTAGGGGTACCTAGCCGCTCATCAATCAAGTTTATCTAATCAACCATATTAAAATCACCTACAATAATCCAAGAAACTTTAGGTAGAGATAAAAGATATTTCCAAACCCCTAATCAATCTTTTGAATTATTAGGAGCATAAACATTATAGAGTCCAAAGTCACCTTTTCTACTATGACAAATAATCCAATTAACTCTTCCAAGGTTATCAAAACCAAAATTCAAAAGTTTTCTATTGCAATTTTTATTAACAAGCATAGCAACACCTCCTTTATTAACTTCATGAGTAGTAAAAAAGACAATGTAATTTTTTTAAAATGCATTTACCAAAAAAACTAATATCATGAGCTAAAATCTTAATTTCTTGCAAGAAAATAAAATTCGGAGATAAATGCTGATTTGAAAGATAATTCCTAGTAATCTTTACTCTAAAGGAATTTTAGGCAATGAAAGAATTACTTGGTTATCTTGACTTCATAAAGAATCAAGTAATAAAATTTGTACTTTTGGAAAGCTTAGGAAGATCTCTACAATTTGGAAAAAAGAAATACTACAAAATTTATACAAAAGATAAGGTTAGATTATGTTCTTTTTAATTTATGAAAAATCATAATAATTTTGTTAGTGCAAACTTGAAAGATGATAACTCAAAAGTTGTTAAGTTTCTAATGATAAAATTTTAACAAAACCTTTCCACAGATATTAGCTTTTAAATAAATATAATATCACATCAAATTATTATATGATGAGAGAGAAATGACATAATCATTTACTATTATTCATTTTGATAAAAATTCAGGATTCAGAAAATCTGCCAAATTATAAAGCTAATTTCTCCTAGATCACAATAGATATTGAATTGAAATTTTTGTTGCATGTAGCTACATTTTCTATATTTCTAATAAATCTAGAATTACTAAAAACATATTGCAAAATTATTGAGATATGATCGAAATAGTAAATGTTCCCAATTTTGACTATTTAACTTCCAAGATTAAGTAAATAATGATAAATGATGTTGATGATGAACTAGTTAAATTTTTATTGAAATTTCATTCATTATTTCATGGTATAAATTTCCAAGAGATTTCTCGAATATATATATGTGACAAGTGGGTAAGTTTACTAAAAATAATACAATATAGCCTAATGATAAAAGAAACCTTAAAATTATATATATATATATATGTGGATTGAGGCCAAAATAACATTACAACTACTCATCAATCTAGAAATTTCCTCTATTTTATTGAAATAAACTCATGTTAGTATAATAAAAGTAAAACATTATTACCTTTTACTCTAAAAAGCCAATGGCCCCTCCTTAGATTAGAAGGCAATCTTCATTCTTCATCTTTGCTATTTGTTTTCTTTGTCATGCTCTAAATTCCTATAGATTCATTGAGATGCTTGATCCTACAAGATAAAATATTTTTTGTTAGTAAGTCAACAAGTTGCTCTTTTAAACTAATGTGAATGAGTTTGATAATTCCTTCTTTCACTTCTTGCTTGATGAAATAATACTTGATGTTAATGTGTTTAGATTTTTTGTGATGCACATAGTCTTGAAATGGTTGAATTGCTACTGTATTGTCATAATAAAAATTTGTAGGAAGATCAAATTTGAATCCTGAGTATGAAAAAAATTTATTTAGTCAGAGTACATGTTGGAGGCATTTGGCCATGGCAATAAGTTTTGCTTCACAAGTGGATAAGTTGATGGATGATTGTTTCTTTGATTTTTAGTATATTAGACTTTTTTCATGCGTAACAAGAGCTCTTGATGTAGATTTTCTATCATCATTGTCTCTTGCCCAATCAGCATCTGAATAGGCATGATGCTTATTATCTTCTTTGCTTAATTGGATCCTAAAGCTTCAAGTTCCTTTTACATACTTGAGGGGACGAACAAGCATTTGCATGTAAGATTGTCTTGCCTCTTACATGAATATGAATAAGTATGATATTGCATATAGAAATTTGGTTTAGTTTGGAAAAGAAACTGAAGTAATTCAACATGTTTCTATACATGGTTGCATATACGAGATGAGTCTTATCTTTTCTAGTTACCTTTTAAGTTGTATGGAAAAGAACTGTTGAGTAGCTTCTTATTCTTTAGATTAAATTTTTCAATGATGAAAATTGTGTATTTGGTTTAATAAGTCTTCATTCCCTCCTTATCCTACTTCACTTCAATTCCTAGTAAGTATTTGAGTTCTCCAAGATCCTTCATTTCAAATTGAATTTTTATGTCATTCTTGAAATCTTCTGCTAGCCTTTTATTGATGGCAATAAAGATAATATCATCTATATATAGTGATATGATGATGAAATCATCTCCTTTCTTATTGAAATATAGTGTTGGTTCAAACATGTAATTTTGATAATTCTTTCTAGTGATATAGTCATTAATTCTTTGGAACTAGACCTTGGGTGCTTAGTTTATGTCATATAGAGCTTTATTGAGTTTACACACTTTGTTCCCTTTTCCTTTAGTAACATAACCTTCGAATTAGTAGATGTATACTTCTTCTTTGATGTATATATTTAGAAATGCTAAGTTAACATCTATTTGTTAAACATTTAGATCTTTATGTGTTACTATGGAGAGAATGAGCTTGAAAATTTCAAATTTGGCCGTTGGTGCAAGTATTTTTTCATAATAAATATGTTTCTTTTGTTTGAATCCTCTTGCCACAATTTTTTCTTTGCGAGTTGTGACTTCTGCTTTCCCATTATACTTTATTTTATATAGCCACTTATAATCAATAATTTTTTAATCTTTTGATTTGTCCACTAATTCCCATGTGTTATTTCTTAGGATGACATTGCACTATTTATTCATGGCTTCTTTCTAGAGTTTTAGTTTTATGAATTTATTGACATTAGTTGGTTTGCATGAGATTGTTGAATATGCTATATTTGTAATATTGTGAGATCTTGTAGTTCTTATTTTAAAATTTGTGTCTAGCATTAAAGTGCAAAGATGGTCTCTTTGAACTAAGATTTTGAACTTTTATATGTGTCTAATTTCTCTTGTTGTTTGAAAGAGTCACTTGTATTGAACTTTGTCTCATTAAATATAACATCTCTTGAAACATGTCATTTCTAATTCATTGGATTGTAGCACCTATATTCACTAGTGTGAGAATCATAACCAAGAAAGATGCATTTATTTCCTCTATCTTTAAGTTTATCAATGAATTATTCTAGGGTCTTTACATAGTAGTGACACCCAAATATTTTCATATGACTTAGGTTAGGAATTCTGTTGTATAGAGCTTTATATGAAGATTTGTCTTCATTAATTTTGGTGATGATTTGATAAGAAATGTAATAAGTAGTTGTGACAACTATACTTCAATATTGGTTAGGTATTAAGGCATGCTTTAGTAAGCACCTTGTCATGTCTTGTATTGTTCTATTCTTTCTTTCAACTACTATATTTGACTGCGGTCTATATTCTCATATGCTAGCTATGAATTCACCTCCTTTGTTTAATTTGATGACCTTAATCTTGACATTCATGGAGTTTTCAATCAAATTGTGAAAACTTTTAAAGTATTTGATGGCTTCATCCTTTTGCTTTAGATTGTAAGTCCAAGTGTATCTTGAGCAGTCATCTACTATGACCATGAAATAATTTGCTCCTATTGAAATAGTGGGAATTGGTCCAACAAGTTCTATATGTAGAAGATCAAATGATTTTTTTTCTTTATCATGTGAGAGTTGTGAAGATAATTAGTTTGCTTTCCTTGTATGCAAGTCTCACATTTTCTTGAGAAATATGTGAAATTTTTATTCATGTAGTTTTTTTTTTCTATTTGATCATTCTTTCAATTTTGTGATAAAAGACGTGACCAATCCTTCCATGCCAAAGTCTAGACTTGCTAAAATCCTTATTATCCTTTTTCTTGACTTCATCTTTATTTTGGATTTGATTGATTTTTGTTATGAGAACATGCTTTTCTTAAGTAGTATGGTTGCTTATGAGATCTCCTTTTTCATTGAGATAGTTGCATTCAAGGCAATATATTCTATTATTTAAGGCTTTGATTTTTATAATTTTTTCAATATTGGATTTTTTGAGAATGTAGAAATTTTTCTTGAAACTAACATTATTTCATCCATTAGAGACTTGTCCAACAAAGATGAGAGGGTTGGAAAGATTAGGAACATAATACACATTAGAAATGGTAACTTTTTGCTCATTGTTTAATTTAATTACATAATCTCCTATTCCTTTTATGACTAAGTATTTTCTATCTTCAATTTTGATGTTACCAAGATTGTTGTTCATTTTATAATTTAGAAGATAATTTTGTAGGATGTTAAGTGATTGAAGTATCCATTGTCTACAATCCAAGAAGCTTGCTTTATTTCTTTAATTGAATTGAAGATTGCATAATTTCCTGGTTGTTCCTCTTGAGTGTTTTTTTAGATGATGAGGGAGTATCTTATTTTGTTTATGAAGTTTGTCCATGTATTGTTTTAAAACTAATTATGGTCTAGCATTGGTCAATGGTTCATCTTTCCTTTTGTAGAAGTTGCAATATGATACTAAGTCTTGATCTTGTCTTTGTCCTCTAGATTGATTTCATCTACCTCTTTGATGAGTGGCGAGGTACCCCTACACTCAACCATACGAATATGAGCGTTTTCACGCTTGATCCGATCGAACTCCGTAGACGGACTAGTTGTGGCACCTAGACAGTTATCCTTAGGTTGCAGTTCGCTGTCTTCCCACTTGGACTAGTATTATATTTGTCACGTATGGTTTAGTCTAGAGTGAAGTGTATGATGTGGTTCCTAATCTAACACTACTCCTGAAGGCGATGAAAAGTAATATTAACTAAGCTAGGAGAAAAGGGTAAGAGAGAATCTAAACTAGCCTAAGTGTGATGGGCATTCGTTCCTTGATTATCCATACACATCTTGGACTTTGTGCACAACTACCACTGGGATTACCAAGCGTAGATCCTAGGTATGCTACTGGGTTACCAAGTAGTCACACTTAAATGCTCATAATCAAGTCGTACTCATTCCGCATTTTAACATGAGTTTAAGGGTGAGAGAGACTAATTAGGAAAGCAGTAAATAACAAATAAATAAATAAATAAACAAAGTGAATGTTGCAATGATGAAGTAATCTTGATCTTTATTGTTGGTCATGGGCATGTCCAAGTATGTCACACTCGAATAAAGGATGTCATACAATTACATTCACCACACTGCGGGCAGACACTGGAAAATATTCTATCTCTGGAGAGATAAAATTGGTAGAGCTTTGCTACAATCTAACATAAAACTATGAAACAAGGGAGATGTACCATTCGAAATCGTCAGCGTAAGGGTGGAGTAAAACGAACGCAGAAAGATCTCTGGAGAGACACAGTTGACCCTGCCTTTGTGTGAGGGAAAGTTGGAAAAATGAAGGTAGAGTGCCTTGGATGGTCTGCACGCAAATCAACCAAGGACTTCCCCAAGCGTAAGCTACGGCTAGTGCTGGGGTTATCGTAAACAGTGTAAATAGAATGTAAACAGAATGCAAACAATGACATGAAATGTAAACAGAGCGCAGAGCGTAAATAGAGATTGAATTGTAACCGAAGCGTGAATAGAAATATATTGTAAAAAAAGTGTAAACAGAGTAAACAATATAAGTGGAAGGCAATAATGAAACTATATTGTATTATTTAACAAGATGTGCACCAGTCAAAACGTAGTTGTGTGTCTGGATTGCAAGTCAGACGTTAAGCTCCGATGTGAAGGTGTTTTGCAGGCGCTGGGGATCACGTGCGTCTAGGCTCAGGATTACTGGTTTTCTTTCTCCAAAATTGCCAACCTTGTTTATGTCAATGAACAAGGTATTTATGCATTTTTCTAGGCTCGGGAGTAGGATCCGTGAATGAGGTCAATGGCTGTGAGATGAGAGAAAAACAGATCGCATGACAAGTGTTCGATGCACAGTTGTGCGTGAACTAGACGTATGTAGGTAGACTATGTTCTAGACTGGATACACTGTATCTTACAATCTATTTTAGCTTGAGCAAGCTGGCTTACGCCCATAGCAGCATGTAGAATCTGTAGTGTAAGAGCTTGACCAGCTCAAAAATGTGAAAAATTTACAATGACTGATAATGTACAACAAGAGCATTTGCCTCCAGCTCGCTTGGAATTTCTAAATCTGTGGACTGACTACTGCTGAAAATGTTTTTGCTTCACCAAGGTTGCTAGCATGCATTGATCTTGTCCTGGCATGCCCTCAGCACATGTTTGAAGTGCTTTTTCGTGGTCGTGACCAATGCTCATGCTAGACTCACGCTGCCAGCGTGACCTCAGTGTCACCTTAGCATGCATGATAAAAAATGATGTGTTTTGTGTTAAAATTCCACCCTTAAGACTTATTTTTGAAGTGTAACTGCTACCTGACCTTGAGGATGCCCTGCATGCTGAATCTGAGCCTGTTTATGCTTGGATTTAGGCAACTTTTGGCAGCTCACGCTGGGCTCACACTGTTAGCGTGACCTGGGCATGAGCAAGTTGGGATGGTACATTTCATACCAAATCTTGATTTTTTGAGACTTGTCTTTCAAGTGTAACTACTGCCTGCCATTGGGGATGACTTGTAAGCTGAATTTGAGCCTGTTTGTCCCTTGATTCAGGTCATTTTGACAACTCACGTTGGACTCACGTTGTCAGCGTGAGCTGGGCGTGACTCCAGCGTGACCTCAACGTGAGTGCTGAAAACGGTGTATTTTTGGGCCTGAAATCAGAATTCTGAGTGCTGGGACCTGGAGCAATCATTAGTGGACCTCAAAGGGGCCTTGTACCCTCAAAATTAGGCCATTTTAACACTATTTTGAGGCTATTTTGAGTTACTCATGCTTAACTCATGCTGCCAGCGTGACCTGGGCATGACCTCAGCATGAGTAGCAAGATTTGTGCGATTTTGACTTGAAATATGGGATTCTAGATGCTGAAACTTGGAGTAGTCATTAGTGGGCCCCGAGGGGGCCTTGCACCTTTGAAGTTAGACCATTTTGACTGGGTTTTAAGGCTCTTGGAGTTGCTCATGCTGAGGGCAAGCTAGCTTGACAAGCTGAGTGTGAGTAAGCTAGCTTGACAAGCGAAGTGTGAGTAAGATAGCTTGACAAGCTGAGCATGAGTAAGCTAGCTTGACAAGCCGAGGGTGGGCAAGCTGGCTTGACAAGCCGAGTGTGGGCAAGCTAGCTTGACAAGCCGAGCATGGGCAAGCTAGCTTGACAAGCCGAGTGTGAGTTCCATGCCTTAGTCAAATTTTTGCCTCCCAAAACTCAAGAGGCTTTGAACTATTCTCGTTTCAAAGTGCTAGGCCAAAATTAATGGTGCTTCATTGGCCTCTCTTTGTTGACATCTGGAGGAATTCACGAGAGGCGTCGACAAAGAAGTACAAAACACCATGAACAACCAAGTACCAAGCATTATCTGTCGGCTCTTGGGTAGACATCATCGCACCGTATTCAAAAGTACATGGGATTGGGGAAGTGTAGTTTTAAGATGCAAGGGGATTGATTGGTTTTAGCTAGGGGAAATGAGGAGTTGGTCAAGGATTATAATTGGTGCCAAAATTGCGGGAGAGGAATGCTCTCACGTGAATGAGCTATGTCTTTGGTCCTTGTCAATAGCCAGTGTTCAGTAGACTCAGAGCTAAGACATAGGAGGTGCGTTCTTTGGAGAAACGAGACTCTTAAAGAGTGTTTATGGGGCCCATTGTAAACAGCCAAAGCCACGCGATGATGTGCAACATGGTCTCTTTGAGACACAAGTGTAATTGTTTTTCAAGAAAATTGCCTTCTTGCCTAGGGCTTGTATGAGAATAGCCAATAGTCTTTTTATGATGTCAATGGGGTCATGAAGACCTTTTTCCGTGTATTTTGCTCTTTGAGCTTTTTGTTCTTTTTCTTTTTGTTATTTTCTCTTTTATTTTTATTTTTGCTTTGTTTTTGTTTTTTTTCCTTTTTCTCTTTAGTCTTTTTGAAAGAGCTTTCTTTTAGTGTTGTGCTCGTGTTCATGTGCTTGCATTTGTATCATGTACTATGCATTGTGTTTTGCGTTGCAACTGCTTAGAGAATCATAGTGTGCAACAGTGTATCAAGAGCTTTGGGTGAGTAGGATACAATGTATCCAGGGGATGTAATTAAATAGGATAGAGGGCATGCTAGGGAATAGGGAATGTATCAGGGGTCGGGAATGTACTTATGAATGGATTGATTAACCCAGTTGCATGCATCAAGAAGAATGTGATACCTTGTCGTCATGATGAAGTGCATCTATGCACGAACGCCTCAAGCGTGTCATCCTGCAAACACAACTCCAAGGGGATAAGAAAACCACAAATGATTCAGTTAGCTAAACACTTTAAACTTGAATGTAGTCGATGGAATGGAGCCATCATGTGGAGTTTCAAGGGAAACAAAATCTTGAACAACATCAGTTTCATCCAGGTCTATGTGACAAATCAGGTGGCAAGTTTTTGGTGAGCACATATAGCCGACCGCAGCAGCATGTCTTTTTAAATGATGCCAGGTTGTTGATGATGTTGCCAGTTTGTAGTCTTAGTGGACTATTATGGATTAGTTTCACATCATAATCCTTTGGACGTTGCCAGTTTATCGTCATAGCAGATGCTGCAATGCTAGTTTATAGTCGTGGCGGACTATGAAGAGGCAAGCTAGTTTATAGTCTTAGTGGATTGTTATGGACAAGTGCGGCAGTTTAGTGTCATATCAGACAGAGCTCTGTGGTGTCGATTTACTCTCATGATGCCAGGAAGTTTTGTGGTGCTAGTTTTAAGTCATAGCTCTCAGACTATTCTGTGGTATCAGTTTTAGGTTGTGATGCCAAGACCGTTCTGTGGTATCAGTTTTAAGTCATGATGCTAGGACTGTTCTATGCGAGTTTATAATCATAGCGGACTAATGCTTACCTTACTTGTGTAAAGTGTGATGCTGCATGCATAGTCATGCTACGTGCCTACGAGATCCTACAAAAATCAACTAGGAAGAAAACAACATCAAGTGACACTTGCAGTACATAGAGTTAGAATGTATGAATGAAAAAAAAGCAATGCAAAAAGTGAGAGTTTTAGGCCGTTCTAGGCTGTATGCTAGTTTAAGGCCTTATCGGGCCATGAGTTTTTGTAGTTTTATGTTTTTATGTTTGATGTTTTTCAAATGCAATGTGTAAACTAATTTGATGAATGTGTAAACAAAGCAAAATGCATGATCTAAGTGAGTGAGAAAAATGTAAAAGCATAGGCTAGTGCAATGTAAACAAAAGTCAAAAATGCATGTCAAAGGGGTAGGCAGAAGGTAGGCAAGTATCTAGCACATTTTCAGCCAAGGGAGAGTCTTGGTCATATAGGTGCTTCCTAACTAGGCATGGATTAGGAAGCATGCAAGGTTTAGGGTCCTCTGGGGGGCTATCGGCTTCAACCACTCGTTCCGATGTGTTAGCCTCAAGCGTTGCGTTGGTTACCATAGCTGTACCACCAAGAAACTCTTCTTCCAAAACTTGTGCCATGTTTATGTTGTGGATAGTCGAAGAAGAAACGTTATCACCATGGATGATAACTTGACCACCTTTGTATTGAAGGTGGATTTCTTGATGGATGGGAGAGGAGATGGCCCTTAGTTGAGCTAGCCTAGGCCTGCCTAGAATCATGTTGAAACCTGGCATCTCCTCTATGACAGTGAAATCTGCGCTAGTGGGGAATTGCTCTCCTGCTACAAAGGCTAAGTTGATTGTACCCTTGACTATGACACGTGATCCATTGAAGGATTTTAGACATGTGATTTTGGTTGGCCTGATTTCATCTACCAAGCCTAGCTTGTCGATGATAGAGTACATGACTATGTTCCTTGCTACACCATCATCAATATGCACTTTGCGGATGCTGCACTACCCAACATGAATGCTAATGGATAGTGGAGCTATAGTGACTTTCCCTCGTTTGGGGTTGAATTTAACTGCATCATCACAAAAGGCTAAGGTTGTTGAACCCAATTCTTGTGGTGTGGGAGGCAACATTATTGCATGGATGGATGCCTCATTTGCAAGGATGTCCTCCATAACTGGAATGGAGGCTAAGACTTGGGCCAATGCTTGGCAGTGAGCAGGTGAGGTCCTGACCAGGTCGTATAAGCTAAATGTTGTGTTGTTTTGCTTGAGCGTTTGCTTTACCTGGGTTAGTGCAACTACAAAGTCCTTGTCATTAGCTATTGTGTTGGTTTTGACTTCCTTCATGAAGCTTGAGAGACAGACCTCTTGGGAGGGGGACTTAGGCTTGGTTTGCTTGGGAGTAGGGGCCCCAGTGTTCAGTTGTT
>MNCI01000520.1:414554-456399 GCA_015680685.1 Gnetum montanum | reverse complement strand
CCTTGAAGGAGGAGGGATTGAGATGTTGCCCACTATTGGGCTTTGGATAGGTGAGGGGCCATCACGTTGTGGCACCTTGATGAAAAAAGGTTGCTTAGTACTTTTTGTTGCTGCGTCATGCTAGTTTAACATCTTAGCGGATGAACGTTGTGGAGCCTTGACCACAAAGGGTGTTGTGGATGCCTGGGGTGGTACCTTGATAATAAAGGAAGGCCTCTTGTTTGTGGAGGCTGGGGGAATCCTCTCCTTGCAGGGAGGCACACGAATTACAAAAAGTTTTTGCACAGGTTTTGGCTTGCCACCTATGCTAATTGAGTTTATGACATAGGAGACATCGTCTATGTTGTATTGACTTGTCATGTCAATCACTAGTTGGCCTTGTTCTATCATTCCTTGTAGGTCATCTTGTAAGGCATGAAATTTTTCTATACTATGACCAGCCATTTGATGGTAATGATAGTATTGGTTCAATTTAAAATGTTGTGGGACCGGGGGCTCATTTGGTACTGCTAAGGTGGGGTTCCTTAGTAGCTCGTAGTACATGTCATATTTTTGGCAGGTAATCTCCAATACGTGTTTGTGTTGGATTTGCCCGGCTTTCAAGAGTTCCTCCAATAGTTGAGAGGGTTGCATCGGTAGTGGTGTGTACTTTGAGCAATCCTTGTGTTGAAAGTTGGGCTTTGGAGTGGCCCCTGCCGATGTAGGTGAGTTGGTGCCAAAGTTGGCAGATTTGTTAGCTAGGGCTTTAGGTTGCTTAGCTATTGGGCCCTAGTTGGTTGCTTTTGTGATTGTAGCTACCATTGCCTTAGTTGTGTTTTTCTTGTGAGTATGTTGGTTTTTGTAGGCCACATAAGTTGGGTCATTTCTTGATTGCACTGCCTCCTCTATGCTTTTGATTTGTGCAATGCTTGACTCAAAGTGTGAGCATTCAGATAATAGAGTTTTGACTTAATGAAATCATTCACGGCACTCTTGAGGATTGTAAGTAAATATGTTTCCGGGATAGACTCATGAAGTTTGTTAAGGGTAGTGCTCCATCTTTGGATGAATTTTTGTACAGGCTCTAATGGCGCTTGTTTTATTTGGATTAGACTGTCTAGTGTGGCTTCAAGCTTCAGGTTATACTTTAAATGGGTAACGAATGGATGTAACAAATACTCTAGAGAGGATATGGAGTTATGCGGTAGAGCTCAGTACTAGTCCAAAGCTTTCCTAGTTAAGGACATGGTGAACACATGCAAAATTGCATGAGGCCATGCTTGAAGGAAGAGACACTCTAATCGGAATGTCACTAGGTGAGCATTTGGATGTCCCTCTCCGTTATACTTGGTCAGTTGCGGTAGTGAAATTCCTTTTGGTAAAGTCAATGGTGACACTGAAGAGCTAATTGGATCATCTTGATAGAAGTCCAACACCTTGACTTCTTCAGTGTTTGCGATTTTAAGGCGCTTTACTTCATCGGTTAATGCTTGCATCATTTTTCTAGCATCTGCCCATTCTTGAGCACTAGGTGGACCGGCTGGTTGGTTAGATTATGCGTGGTGATAGTTAGATTGTTGTGTGATTTATGGGAAAGATGATTGCAGGGTTGTTGATGGTTATATTTGAGGGACATTCACAAATGGGATTGCAATGGGTGGTATGCTGTAGTGAGTAGGTTGATGTTGTTGAATGACAGGTGCAGGCCACTGCCCGGTTACAATTATGAGGAAACACCTTGAACCTGTTGAGTTGAAGTAGTGAAAGGTATTCCTTGGATTTGCACTCATGGTATGTAATGTGTGAATGTAGAAGTAGGTATCACGGATGGCATCCCAATTATTTGGGATCGAAAGGTCGCTCCCATATTAGCTTGAGAGGGGAGTTTTTGGGATTGTCCTTGTGAGAGGGAGGGTAAAGTGGTAACTGGAGGAATAACAAGGATGGTCATATCGAATTAGGTGTTAATTGTAGGGAAAATAGGAATGGGGATGGGTGCTTCGTGTTAGTTGTAAAGTGCTTGTAAATGCATGAAGAGGCATAGTCTCTCCCGTGAAAGGGTGGAATAATGGGTTTGCGTAAGTATGAGGATTGAGAGTGTGGTACAAATCCCCATGTTCGAATTGAATAGTGAAATCATCTTCTTTGTCCTTGTTTTGAGGCTCTATGGTGAGTTGCCGCAAGGTTTGATTCCTTGCCATGAGGAGCTGGGATATGAGTTCATGATGGGATTCAGAGAGGGGAATCACGTCATATGCTGAAGGAATAAAGTTATGGCCTCCTCTATAGATGAGTTCATAATGTCGTGTTGCTTCCATTTCCGTGTGATCAATGGGCAGGTTAGCTTGGATCTTTATGCAGATGAAGTTGTATTGTTTCGAGGTGAGAATTGTATAAGTGGGATCTTTGCCTTGTAACCGAAGTGACCAGCGAGTTGGCCCTTGAGGGTTCATCTCTCCAACGGTGACTATGGGTTCACAGGATTTGAGATTTTGGCATTAAGGTTAGAAAATGGCAATGCTGCTTTGATCTGAGAAGATTCCTTGTGTGTAACTGGCTTGACTAGCTGAATGTGTGTAAGCAATGTATGCAAGCTAAGCTTGAGCAAGCCGAGTGTATGGAAGTTGAGCTTGAGCAAGCCGAGAGCGTATGCAAGCTGAGCTTGAGCAAGTCGGGCATATGCAAGCTGAGCTTGAGTAAGCCAGGTGTGAACGTTAGCGTGAGCACTACTTGAACATGCATACGATAGCTTGTGCGTAGCATATGCAAGTGCAACGTGCATGTAGCGTAAGCACAACATGACATAGTATGTGTGAGTGATGTGCATGCACAACGTGTGTGCGCTAGACGTGTGCAGTAGTGTGTATACGCTGCTTTGGGTTTTGTAGCGTACGTTGTTTTGGATTTTCGCAACATTGGGCTTTGCAGCATGTGTACACTGTGTTGGGTTTTGACAGCGTGTGCATGCTGTACTTAATATTTTCAGCAGCAGTTAAAAAATTTACTGCATTGGTAGCAACGTAAAATTTTTGCAAGGATTTAATTCAATTGTGAACAGATTGGTATGGTTTAAGCAAGCTAAACTTGTGTTCTACACCTGATCTGCACTACGCATGAAAGGTAATGGAATCAACATTTTATCAGGATGGAAAATAAGGTGGCCCTCCTTCTAGCATCAATTTCTGTACCATCTGAAATCGTCAGCATAAGGCTGGAGGAAAATGAACGTTGAAAGATCTTCGGAGAGACACAGCTGACCCTGCCTTCGTGTGAGGGCAAGCTGGAAAAACGAAGGCAGAGTGCCTTAGATGGTCTGCACGTAAATCAACTAAGGACTTCCCTAAGCATAAGCTACGACTAGCACTGGGGTTATCATAAACGGTGTAAATAGAATGTAAATGGAATACAAACAGCGACACGAAATGGAAACAGAGGTAAATAGAGACTGAAATGTAAACGAAGCGTGAACAGAAATATATTGTAAACAAAGTGTAAATAGAGTAAACAATATACGTGGAAGGAAATAATGAAACTATATTGTATTATTTAATGAGATGTGCATCGGTCAAAATGTAGTTGCGTGTCTGGATTGCAAGTCAGACGTTAAGCTCCGATGTGAAGGTTTTTGCAGGCACTGGGGATCACGTGTGTTTGGGCTCAGGATTGTTGGTTTTCTTTCTCCAAAATTACCAACCCCATTTATTTCAATGAATAGGGTATTTATGCATTTTTCTAGGCTCGGGAGTAGGATCCGTGAATGAGATCAATGGCTGTGAGATGAGAGAAAAATGGATCGCGTGATAGGTGTTCGATGCACAGCTGTGCATGAACTGGACGTACGTAGGCAGACTATGTTCTAGACTGGATACACTGTATCTTACAATCTATTTTAGCTTGTGCAAGTTGGCTTACGCTCATAGAAGCATGTACAATCTGTAGCGTAAGAGCTTAACCAGCTCAAAAATATGAAAAATTTACAATGAATGATAATGTACAACAATAGCATTTGCCTTCGGCTCACTTGGAATTTCTGAATCTGCAAACTGACTACTATTGAAAATGTTTTTGCTTCACCAAGGTTGCTAGAATGTGTTGATCTTGTCTTGGCATGTCCTCAGTGCATGTCTGAAGTGCTTTTGCTTGGTCGTGATCAATGCTCATGTTGGACTCATGTTGCCAGTGTGACCTCAGCGTGACCTCAGCGTCACCTCAGTGTGCATGATAAAAAATGATGCATTTTGTCTCGAAATTCCACCCTTAAGACTTTTTTTTGAAGTGTAACTACTACTTGACCTTGAGGATGACCTACATGTTGAATCTGAGCCTGTTTGTGCTTGGATTTAGGCAACTTTTGGTAGCTCATGCTGTTAGCATGACCTTAGCGTGACCTGGGCGTGAGCAAGTTGGGATGGTACATTTCACACCAAATCTTGATTTTTTGAGACCTATCTTTCAAGTGTAACTGCTACCTATCCTTTGGGATGACCTGCAAGCTAAATTTGAGCCTATTTGTGCCTTGATTCAGGTCATTTTGACAACTCATGCTAGACTCACGCTATCAGCGTGAGCTGGGTGTGACCTCAGCATGAGTGCTGAAAGTGGTGTATTTTCAGGCCTGAAATTAGAATTCTGAGGGCTGGGACTTGGAGAAATCATTAGTGGACCTCAAGGGGGCCTTGTACCATCAAAATTAGGCCATTTTCACACTATTTTGAGGCTATTTTGAGTTACTCACATTGCCAGCGTGACCTGGGCGTGACCTCAGCGTGAGTAGCAAGATGTGTGCGATTTTGACTTTAAATCTTGGATTCTGGATGCTGAAACTTGGAGTAGTCATTAGTGGGCCCTAAGGGGGCCTTGCACCTTTGAAGTTAGACCATTTTGACTGGGTTTTAAGGCTCTTGGAGTTGCTCATGCTAGGGGCAAGCTAGCTTGACAAGCCGAGTGTGAGTAAGCTAGCTTGACAAGTTGAGCGTGGGCAAGCTAGCTTGACAAGCGAAGTGTGAGTAAGATAGCTTGACAAGCTAAGAATGAGTAAGCTAGCTTGATAAGTTAAGCATGGGCAAGCTAGTTTGATGAGCCGAGTGTGAGTAAGCTAGCTTGACAAGACGAGTGTGAGTTCCATGTCTTAGTCAAATTTTGCCCTCCCAAAACTCAAGAGGCTATGAATTGTTCTCATTTCAAAGTGCTAAGATGAAATTAATGGTGTTTTAGGAGAGCTGCCTCTTATTTATAGAACTGGCGGTAGGCTGCAATATCGCATAGGCGTTATCACGATGAGCATGCACGCGATATCGCGTTCGTCTAAAACGTGACTCATCATACCCCCACGACTGAATGAAAACTCATCCTTGAGTTACAGTTATTACATAGTGGATAGGTATGGGATTATTGGATAGTGAAAATGGGACTATGCCGTAGTGTGAAATGAAAATAAAATAAAATGAAGACAACGAAAAATGTTCTACATTTACAAAAATGGGTGGAACTCATGTAGTTCCAGGTGGTGATGGCTCCTCCATTGGTGCCTTCCCTTTGTCATGTGCTCTAGGTTTTGAGGCTTGATGATGTTGAAGTATGGTGTGGAGCTTCTCCTCTTTGGTCTGAGGGTCCTGTTCTATCCATGCTAATGTTCCAATGTTTGACAGAGTCAGCACTTCCCATGGACAGGGTAGTTGTAGAAACATCTGGTTAGCCTTGACATACCAAGCCGTGAACACTTGTCGTTCCTCCTCACAGGCTCTGGCTTTATCCTTGTACTCATGAATGTCTACTAGTCATTGAGCCAAGTTGGTTGCGACATCTTTTTGTCCATGGTAGCTAGATTTTACCATCTCAAGTTCAGAATTTGCAACATCTTGTTTCTCCACCAGCTTCTTGCACTCTGCAAATTCTGCTTCGTATTTGATGTGGTCAGTTGCTACTTGTTGCTTAAGCTCTGACCTTGGGCACCCTACTATCAACATGGCAAGATTGGCATATCTTAGATTTGCCAACTCCATGTACTCTGTCAAGTCTTGAATTTGTAGGTCTCGATTTTTAACTTCCGCTTGGTGGGCAAGGGCATATGTGTCCAATATGGCCTGCTAGTCAGTATGTTAAGCACTGATAGTGTTGATTTGGGCCTTGGCCATATGGATCTCCTTTTCAAAGATCTATTTATACATCCCCACCTGATCGCGAAAGTGCTCCTTCAGCTTTTCATGTTGTTTAGCCTCATTTTGCCATGCGCTTATCTCAATCGCTGACTTTTGATGAATGGCACGTACCTCCTCCATCGAGAGGGTTCAATTTTATCTGGCTAAACGGCTTACGTCTCGGTTGACTCGAATGAAATGTTCTTGTAATTGATGAAAGTGTTTATCTAAAACATTCTTTTTCTTTTCTACAGTGGTCAACCGAAGGTTGTCTGCAACCAGCTGCTTGTTTTCTTCCTGTAAGGCTTTAAGTGCCTTAAGGTGCACATGGGTTTGTGCTTGTGCTGTGGAGGCATCCCAAACAGCCTTCTCTTTTTCTTCAGCCACCTTTTTATTCTTTACAATTAACTTTTTTAGTTGCTCAGTTCTAAAGTTATCTAGCTGGTTCGTAGGAACAAATTGTAGAGGGTCCCGCTATGTTGCTTGTAAGGCCACAAGCTACTCTTGTAGTTTTTGCACTTCAGGTTCAGCATGCTAGGCCCTTACTTTTGTTAAGACTAGCCTCCCCTTTGTGGAAATGAGGTTTGATTGAATTATGATAACATCCTGAGGGATGTTGAATAGGGACGTCATTACTTGCCCTGTTTGAAGCAATTGATCAAGCACATCCTTATGCTCCGCAGGAGTCATTGAGGTTCTGGCTAAGGTTTTAGCATCCCGTGCTCCTATGAGATCTGCCAGTGGCACAACAGGTATGTTGAAGGATTCTTTGATGTGGTCTGCGACCACTTCTACAGCTCCCGCAGCATTCTAGTGTTGTATGACCACCACAGTGGCCCCTTCACCAGTCTCTAACTGCACCTGGAAAGATGCTGCATTTCCTGAGATCTGTTGTAACCATTTACTTTCCCCTCCTGTGTGAATGGATACTTCTCCCCTTGTGTGATCTAACAAAACTGTAGGCTAAAGGACATAACTGATGATGTGGAAGAGGTTTGCGTCATCACGACTTCCCCAACTGACCATCTCGACGATGGCCCTAAGATGGCTCATCGATGGTTTGTAGTCTTGCAGTAGTGGTGGTTGATCCTGGCCTGTGCTAGGTCCTACTTCCTGTTGTTGGCTGGGAGCCATGGCTGTAGGTTGACTGGGTCCTACAAGTTAAGTTGTAGTTGGCTTAGCCATTTGTTCTTCTTCTTGTTCTGGTCTTAGCTCTTTGCCAGTGCTTTTCCTTGGAGCTGGCACCTTTAGCAATTCAACATATGAAGTAGTCTAGGCGTTTCGGAGGATATCGTTGGTGTACCCTTGAATACTAGCATGTTGGCATAGCTTTTTGATAAGACAAAGAAAAGGTAACACCATCTTCCCTATCTTTCGTTCCTCAAACTTCCTCAGGATCTTTATTAAATATAGATGGGGCAGATTAGCGTTAACCTTTCCCATCAACACTGCATATCCTCTAGCTGCATACATTGATATTCTCTTCAAGTCCTTTGTGGGGAAGAGGTGATATGTTCCAATTTTAAAATAGATCCTCTCTTTTGTCGGCAACTCAACAAATGTTTTATCTCTGCCATAAGCTTTCTCCAACCAATCCGTTCACACATCGGTGTCTGAACGGGTGGATAACTGAGCAACTTTGGGTCCTATATTTGGGAGGTTTAACACTTTTGAAATGGCCTATGCTGAGAAGTCAACTATCACACCACAAATATTGATAGTTGTGCCTTGCTCCCTATTGTGCCAAAATTGGTATATCTCTCCTAGGTACCAGGCACCATTTTCAAAGAGGATAGGCTAGAAGGGAGACCCTGTGGGTGATCCCTAATAGCCTTAGGAGTGAACTTCGCAAATGATTCAAAGTTCAATTCCACAATCACTGCAGCAAATGTGGGCTTCGCATGGATAGCCTGAATGCAATCTTGGGGCAACGTGAGTTATTGTCCCAGTTTAGGCGCTACAGTAGCTCCTCCTTCTGCTTGCCTGGACCATCCGATAGGAGGTTCATCTTGATGAATGGTGAATGATTGCTCCTTCTATTCTGCATGTTTTTTGGTAGGTCTTTATCTTCCACCTCTCCAAGATCATTTGCCTCCACCCTGGGTAGGACCTTCTTGTTGTCCACATTTCGGGGCCAGCTGCAATCACACGGGCCAAGCGTTAGTAAGGTTGTTTTTGAAGTTAAGTTATATCTTACTACTTATCTTAATTAATGATCATATGTTATCACATGTGATAGTGCCTGAAAGTTTGTAATAATGAGTCCTGTGACTTAGGTGGTTTTCATTTTAGTTTCCTGGTATACCTAGGGATTAAATGATTTTTAGAGACAATTATTCTAAGTGTTATAGTTATAGTGATGATAAATTTCAAAAAAGTTAGGCACTTTTCAACAAGTGTCCTGCCCCATGACTAAGCTGAACACTCTGTGTTCAAGTAGGTTCAAACAGAATTAAAATCAGAGTACCAGCAAGCGAAATATAGTGGGAAAAGCAAGGGTCACTCAATCACAAGTCGTAGAAAGAAAATTCAAAAACTCCTCCGCGTGAATGACAAAAATGATGCTAAGTGTTGTAGGGGGGTTACCTATTTATAGGTTTTTGGTGACGCGATATTGCATATGCGATATCTTGTCCCTAGTGATGTGAGGCACAACAAAAAGACCAAATTTTGAATGGATTTTCTTGAAATCAAATGTGTAACTGAGGACATTGGGCTATTGTTAAGGAGTAGTTGGGTAATTATATGGTTTTGAAGGCACGAATAATGATGAAAGTGTGGATTTTATCAAAAAAACCTTGGGTGGTAAGAAAAAGGTTATGTGATGGTTCATAGGAACGTTGAAATTGAGAGGGATAATAGTAGGGAAAGAGCGTTATGAAAAATTGGCTGAGGGTAAGAAATGGTGTGTGTGAGCTATGTCATAAATGAAGATTACAAAAGATTACACAATTGGATCCTCCCGAAAGTAGGTTCCAACCTATAATGCCCTTGTGTAACCACACTTAAAGTGTCCATGGGTACTAGAAAGGTTAAATGTAATCCACACTAACTCCACAAAACAAAGACATGTAAATATCACTGGAATGAGATGAGAATTCTATGCTACACAGGACACGAGCTACAATTACACGAACAGTGAGATGAGATGAACTATAGAAAGGGATCGTAGAGATTGGGACATGAGGTAGCTGACCCAAGGCATAGTGAATACTACATGTAAAGCATGATTAAGGTGTCATTAGCCCATTGTTCCAAGATCAGGACCAAGTCTGTTCCTCTAATCAGTGACATCGTATTGTTTCATCCCATGATGAACAACTATGAGAGTACCATGACAACAAGGTGTATGATCGCTTGGTGTTTTGTTTAAGGGAGGAGTGGCTTTTGTTTTGTGGCACTTTTCTTCTTTTCTTTTTCTCTTTTTTTTGAATACTAAATCCAGAGAAGCCGCCAACCTTCAAGCATGGTTGCATGTCTTCCAGTGGGTCCCCATAGAACAACATTGGATTTTTGAGTGCCCTTTTAATTACTCTTACTCCCATTTTCATTAGATATACAAGGATCTTAGTACAACCACGTTGCATGATAACTCCCATAGACGTCACCAAAGAGAATCCACAAGTCCCCTTTATGTCACACCCTAATCATTCCCTCTTGGTCCATCCTTCTTCATTCTGGGTACAATGAACACAAAATTAATTTTAAGTTTTTAAGAATTTCAAGAATATCACTGTACCCTCAAATAGAACCTCTTTTTTGTAGAATGGATGAGTGGGTGTAATGGGCTCACTGTCCAAATAATTGATCACTCGAGACTTAATAACATAGAACACACCTCAACCAACGATCCACATGAGTGTTTTATTCATAGATGAGATTACTTACAAAAACGTAAAAAGACAAAAACACCAAAGACAAGAAGATAAAACAAAAAGTTGAAAAATGAAATACTAGAAAACAAAAATTGAAAAATTAAAGAAAACTAAAAAGTGGTTATTAATCCTATTTATTAGAATGAGGGATATCCCTTATAGCTAAACGGTTGAGGATCACAAGGATTAATAATTGACAACGGGGATCCTTGCATTTTGGAAGTATTCTGGCTTGGTCATATTTACCCCATTGGGTTTCACACACTTGATTATAATGAGCATAGTGTGGAAATTTGTAGGATGTAGTTCCTAGATAACAAGTTGACCCACTATGATATTTGGGACCATTAGATGGTATGCAAGGATTGGGTTGTCGCTCTCCATGTCTGTGTTCATTGGGCCATATGATTGTTGGAGTGTGATTCGGTGGTCCTGATGAAGTTACATGAGGCATTGGGTTCGAAGGTAAGGGTGCACCACAATGTGGAACTTGTGCTGGGTTGGAAGATGCCGTGGCCTCGGAATTGTGTTGTCCCTTCTTATAGTCGTGTTTAAAGAAAGGACACTTTTGATGTTGAGGAGGCTTTTCACTGCTGTTAGTAGTAGTAGCACAAGTGTCGTTCATGGGTTGTTGTAGGGGTGCAGACACCTTAGGAATAGTTGGTGGTGATGTAGAAGGAGGAAAAGGATGAGAATGTTGAAAATTAGGAGGAGTATAAGGTGCACAAGGTGGTGGTTGTGTTGGAGGCATGGGTTGATAGTATTAAGGAGAATGGTATTATGGTGAGATAAAGTGTGTTGGCCCAGTTGGAGAAATAGGATGTTGAACAAGATAAGCGTTTGGGTTCGGATGATAGGAAGGGTGTATCCAGTCTAGTGGTGGTCTCCTCCATGACTGGGATTGTTGCCACTATGATTGAACATAGTATCTCTGTATGAACTTTGGATGTAATGTGTTTCCCAAATGCTCATGTAAATGTAACAAGACTAGGCATTGGCCCTTGGGGTGATCGTACAGGCATATCTTGCATTCATACGTATGATTGGTAGTTGAGCTCTTATTTTCCTTATTCCTTCTTTCCAATTGTCTAATGTTTTGTCCTACTTCTTGGGTTGTCAAAACTCTATCTCCAATAATGTTGATAAATTCTCCACACTTTTGATACGTCCATTCCAACATCTTATTGATCTTTTCCTCAACCTCTTCTAATGCTTGTTGTGTTGGCAAAGATGATGTTTCCATCTTGAGATTGGTTGATTTCTCCTTTTTATGATCATGGACCTTTGTTACGTTGAGATTTTGGTCCCGTTGATGTTTTTCAACACTCTCCCATCAAGCCATTTCTCCTTCTTCTTTTGCTACCCGCTTAATAGGCTCTTGGACTTGATGGGTTCATAGTTCGTATAGTTGACCTTGGGCATACATTCCTAACATCTCTCTTATCTCATTATGTAGCCCATCAATGATATGGTACATTTGCCTTTCCTTGGAAAACCCATGGCCTGGACAGTTGTTCAACAGTGCATAATATCTTTCTAAGGCCATGTCCAAGGGTTCATGTTGTGCTTGTTTCCATCCTTGGATTTGTTTCCTCAAGGCTGACACTCTTGTGTAGGTTTGATATTTTTTGTTCAAGACTTCTACCATGGTTGACCAACATCGTATTGAATTTGGTTTTAACAATCTATACCGTACTTTTGCTTGGCCAATGAGTGTCATGGGAAAGAGCTTAACTTTTTGCCACTCGTTATCAATGTTGTTCCACGTACAGGCATCGTAGAAGGTTTGTAAATGTTGATGCGGATCTAAGTCATAGCCTCCTGAAAATTTAGGAAAGTTGTTTAAATTGAGCCTGGGTAGACGGCTCTCTTTACGATGCCTACGTGAGATTCGAACAGCCTCTTGTATTTGCGTTAAGCGTGTAGTGGCCAATGGGGGTTCATTGTCATGGGTAAGTTATACTTCTATGTGTTGGGATGATGTTGTTTTCGTTCATGTTTATAAGAAACCCCCACTTTAGTTTGTGTACTCCAATCTTCATCATTATATAGTTCGTTGGTTCTCTAATGAACTTCCTCACTAAGTGTGGCATTATTGTAATATTGTAGGAGAGGCATGGTTGTGAAGTTGTGTGTGAATTTGCGTGTGACTTTTTATAATTATTTCTTTCTAAAATATGTATCATTAATTCCTCTATAGTGACCTTGTATGATATAACTAATCTAGATAACTAGCATCGTCCCCGACAATGATGCCAATGATGAGTGGTGAGGTACCCCTACATTCAACCATACGAATATGAGCGTTTTCACACACGATCTGGTCAAACTCCATAGACAGACTAGTTGTGGCACCTAGATAGTTATCCTTAGGTCATAGCTCACTATCTTCCCACCTGGACTAGTATTATATTTGTCATGTATGGTTTAGTCTAGAGTGAGGTGTATGATGTGGTTCCTAATCTAACGCTACTCCTGAAGGCAATGGAAAGTAATATTAACTAAGCTAGGAGAAAAGTGTAAGAGAGAATCTAAACTAGCCTAAGTGTGATGAGCATCTGTTCCTTGATTATTTGTACACATCTTGGACTTCGTGCATGACTACCACTGGGATTACCAAGCACAGATCATAGGTAGGCTACTGGGTTACCAAGTAGTCACAGTTAAATGCTCGTAATCAAGTCATACTCATTCTGCGTTTTAACATGAGTTTAAGGGTAAGAGAGACTAATTAAGAAAGCAGTAAATAAAAATTAAATAAATAAATAAACAGAGTGAATGTTGCAATGATGAAGTGATCTCTATCTTTATTATCGGTCATGTGCGTGTCCAAGTATGTCACACTCGAATAAAGGATGTCGCACAATTACATTCACCACACTGCAGGCAAACACTGGAAAATATTCTATCTTTGGAGAGATAAAACTAGCAGAGCTTTGCTACAATCTAACATAAAACTGTGAAATAAGGGAGAGCCACCTCTTATTTATAGAACTAGCAGCAGGCTACGATATCGCGTATGTGATATTGCGTACGCGATATCGCGGTCGCGTAAAATGCAACTCATCACTCTTCCTTGAGCTGAACCTCTTTCTCTTGTTGTTGTATTTTGACCATCATTTTTTTCAAAGCTTGTTTCTTGATCTCTATTTAAATATCCCTTTTCTACCTCTTTTTCTAGCTAGTTATACATATCTCCTATGCCCAACCTTATGAATCACAAACATTCATTAGTGATCTAGTCAAATTTTATAAACTCAGTCTCCTACGTTTGCCTATAGTCCTAAAGAGTGAATTGTGGAGTTATACGATCATTGTCTTCCTAACTCACACTTGTGTGTTACTAGTACATATGATTAAGTATGAGTTAAGACACATGATGTATATTTTTATGAGTATCTTGTAAATGTATTTTTATCCTAATGGCTAAATGAGTGGGTAAAGATTTAACAATTAACTATCTAACTAATCAGCTAATCTAGTAACTAATTATCCTAACATAGAGTAATCATTTCCACTTGTTGTACACATCTCAAACTAGTATTAACGCTACTAGGTTACCAAGTAGCTATTACTTGGTATACCAAATATCCACCACTGGGATTACCACATGCAATACATCACGCTTGAAGAAGTTGTATTCACATATTTATGATTAATTACATTAATTACCTAAGGCCATAAATGTACATTACATTAAAAGTAAACTATTGAATCTAAAGAGTAAACTAATCTAAGTGTTGTAATGAATGTAGAAAATCTTAACTTTCAATGTGTTTAGGTACATAGGCACTTGAATAAAGCACTGTACAATCTCTTAAATTCACACTGTAGGCACTTAGAGGAAAAATATTTTAACTCTGGAAAGGAGAAACTACAAGAACATGGCTATACTATGATTTCTATGTGTCATAAATGTGGATGATGAGCACATTTATATAGGCACTTCTTGCATCAGTGTCAATGTATCTGCATCAATGCATCTAATCATGTATTGATGGGGATATGTCAATTGGGCTATGTCAATGTAGCCTATCTAATTCATGACTCATCATACCTCCATGACTCACTAAAAACTTGTTCTTGAGTGAACAAAAGTAGGATTGAGCTTCTTACAAAATTTGGGGAAGTATAGAATTTATTAACTAGAAGACAAATGGATAGATAGATTGATTCTACTAATTCTAAGTGCCAATGTTTGATGAGTGATGAAGGTACCCCTATGCCCAACTATACAAATCATGAAGCGTTCATGTGTGATCTAGTCAAATTCCATGGACTCTCTAGTTTTCGATGCACTAGTCTTCTAGGAAGTGAATATTGTCCTAAGGCCATTATTTGTCTTCCCAATTACACTTTTGAAGTAGAAAGGTATGGTTAAGTGTAATTGAGGCATATGATCTTTGTCCTTGTATGTTTTATGTTCTTTGGTGCTTGAAGAGAGAGATAAAGTAATTTAATGACTAATTTGATCTAACTAACTAATTGGTCTTTAGCTAATCCTAACATAAGTATTTGATCCCACTTTCTATACATGTCCTGATCCCATGTATCCATTGCTGGGTTACCAAGTGCTATGCTATTGGGAGCACCAAGCAATAACGCTACTGGGATTACCAAGCGAATACGTGTTTACACACGAACCAGTTGTACTTATGTACTTAATCTATTTATCTTAATTGATTAAAGTCTAATTTAGCTTAATTTAGCTTAATTGATTGAATATTTAATAAAAATAATGAATGCATAAATAAAACATTTAAGTTATCTAGAATGCCACAAGGATTATCAAGAAACTTATCTTTATTGTCATACACACTGGTATGGTTCAAGTACAATAGTGCTTGAATAAAGATTTGTCCACTCAATGACTCCTGCTATGATCACTTAGGAAAAACATTCTAACTTTCAAATTGACAAACTATAAGAGCTCTGCTACTACTATCAATCTTCTACTCATAAGCACAGTTGGGAGCTCGTATTTATAGTTTTTGCTCTAGGGTTGCATCGACGAGGCCTTGTCAATGTAGCAAACACTACATCAATGCAGCCCCATTGATGGGGCAACACCATGTAAATGGGGGTCCATTGATGAGGCCACGTCAATGGGGATCCACCGACATGACACATTAACGCTTATCATACCCCCACAACTAAATGAAAACTCATCCTTGAGTTCTTTTATAGAATTGGGAAGGTATGAGGTTATTGACTGACTCTTAACAAAACAAAACAAACTAAACTAACAAAATTGAGTGCTCAAGTGTATGGATTAACAAATTAAAAAGATATTGTGGTGTTCATGACACAAAATTAAACACCATGACGTGACTACAAGAATTTAGATAGCACATCCTCTGATAGTATGAAGATAGTGATGAAGATTAGACAAACCTTGGCAGTGGTGGCTCTTGAGGTTCTAAAGGATCTTCGTCAGCTTTAGGCATGTGTGGTAGTTGAGGTGGTTGTGGCTATCCTACTATGGTTACAACCTCTAGTGGAAGGTGAAAGGCATCAAGCATTGCCTTCATCTTCTCCTCGTTACTCCAGGGATCATTCATAGTCCACGTAGCATCACCAATGTCGGCTAGAATGGGACATCCCATGGACATGGCATGATTAGGAACATCTCCTTTACAATGATAAACTAGAAAACAAACTATTTGTGTTCAATGTTGAATGTCCTTACTGCATTTTGTAGCTCCTGGTAGTCATTCATCCTACTGGCCAGGTTCTTGATAGTTGATTGTTGATCTGTGAAGTGTGCCTTGAGAACTTTGAGTTTAGCATTAGCCACTGCAAGTTTGTCCTTGGTGTCCTTGTGGTGCTTGAACTCAGCGTCATATAATAAGTACAAGATGGCCACTTATTTCTCTAATTTAGGATGTGGTCATTTGGTAGTAAACATGGCTAGATTTACATAATCAAGATTGGCAAACTCCATGTACTTAGTCATCTCCTTGATCTGCAACTCCTTTGTGCAAATTGTTACCTTGTTGTAGGCATCTATCCTATCAATGATGGGTTGCCAAGCTTCTTTGCCTTGTTAGAGTTATTGGAGGGGTTCATTTGCTTTTTTCCTTCGTTAATTGGATACATTTTTTATTTACTTCCTTCTGTAGACCAACTTGATCTTCGTAATGATCTTTGGCTTTATCAAATTTGAGAGCTTTAGATTTCCAAGTGGCTACCTCAATTGCAGTGTTTTGGGGAAGGGCATGCACCTACTCCATGGAGAGATTCCTATTCTCTATTGTCAATCTCCTCAATTCTGTGTTTTCTATGACTAGTTGCTCTTGTTATTGATGGATAAATTCAGTTAATTATTGCTTGTGCACATCAACATTCTGCAGGCAATGATTTTCTGTAGTTAACTAGATATTCTCCTGGTAGGTCTAATCCAAGGACTTTTGAATCTTGTGTTGTGTGGCCTCTACCAAGGATCTATAGAACACCACCATTTCCCTTGCACTCTAAACCCCTTTGAGCTTAGTGTGAAGCTATTCCATAGCCTCATCTCTTGTTAGTGCTAGGTTGAGAAATGTGGGATCAGCAATCTAGGCTCTTAGTTTGGCAACTTTTGTAGCCAAGTGTTCATTCTTGGCTATTTTAAGTTGTCCCTCTAATATGATATTTTTTCCCCTTGCCTCCAATAGCTTTGACTGAGTTGTAGTGATGTTATTTGAAAGGTTAAAGACATTCGGAAGTGGTTGCCTAGTTTCTACTAGTTGGTTTAGCAATTCCTCATGCTATGTTGCATCTATTCTATCGCTTATGGTCCTTGCAGATGTCTACACATCTTTGAGTGTAGTGATGTCTAGTGTAGATGGCACATGTGCATTGAGCATTTCGGCAATCCTATTAGCGACCACTTCTGCTGCTATTTCCTACCCTTGGTGCTACATCACCAAAACTATTGCCCCCTCATCCTTATCCAAGTGCACTGAGAAGGTTCTAGTGTTCCTAGAGATTTCTAGAAGTGTTTGTTATTCTACAAAAGATACTGTGACCTCTTTAGTACTTGAATTTATCCTCATGGGAAACTACATTCTTTAGGCCAAGAAAATGGGTCTACCCTCACCCATCAAATTGATTGTTTAGGCCACCTTATTAAAGTGACTCATGGCTAGTCTATATATGGATGGGTCCCTACCACTTGTGCCTACTCATTGTTGTTGTTTACTCAAGAGCCATTCTTTGTATTCTTGCAACTATTGGGTGTGTTGCAGCGAAGTCTGGCACAGTTGTTTGAGTGGTGGGTGGAGGTGGTGGTTGCTACTCATCATCATGGATAGTTGTGGCAAGCATTTTATCTTTCATCATTTCTACCTAGTTGGTAGTCAAAACAGTTTTGATTATGTCATTGGTGTAATGGACTATCCCTCCCCTTCGATAGAGTTTCCTGATGAAGCATGGGAAGGGGAGTGCCTTCCTTCTGCATTCATTTTCTTTAAACTGCTTCTCCATCTCTAGATAGATTAGTTGCAATAGATTGATCAGGAATCTCCCACTTAGAGCATCACATGCTTGGGTAGAGAAGGCAATGATTTTGCTTTGCCTCACCATGGGATTAAGGTGAAAGGCTGCAATCTTATAATTGTTTCTCTCTATTGGTGTGAGTGCCCCAAACTCCTACAATCAACACTATAACATCGTTGCACCCATTCTTTCTTGATGCTCGAATCTTCTTGCATTGGGATTTTAGTAAGATTTTCCCTTGGTTTAGGCAACCCAAGCATTGTAGCAATGGCTACACCAAGTAGGACACTTATATGTCCTTGATTTTCACTATTGCTCCAAGCTACTTGTTGTTCCAGAATAGGAATATTTCTCCCATGTACCACTCCTCGGTGGAGTTGATGATTGGCCACATGGGAGAGGCCTTCAACTAGTCCTATACTTCTCTTGGTGCATGCTCCAAGAAAGGGCCAAAATTTAACTCCTAGAGCACCAATTTTTGGACCTCCCTTGATTTAATTTGATTTAGGCAAGTCTCTGTTAAGGTCACCTCAAGATTTGTTGGTTGCATTGGCGCATCATCCTAATGGGAGTGTTCTATTGTTGCTATTGCTAGTTATAGAATTTGTCTAATAGATTCCACTTCTACCTCTTCCGTAGGAGGACTTGTGGCATGGGCTGCGAGTGGTTCTTCATGGGGCTATTCTTAGCCTTTTCCTATTCTAGGCCATTTCTCCCTTGGATGGGATGATCCTGCTTCATGCGTGTGCTTCCCTTTTGGTGCCATCTGCGGTTAAAACACATTCATGGATTAGTAGATATAATGTGTAACTTTGCATTTTTTGGATGCCTTTTCTGGTTATTTGGTCACACTTTGGCTAGGGTTAGAGCCTGGTAGATTGATTATTTTATTAATTATTCATTATAAATGTCACTAGAGCTCATTGGAAAAGGTTTAACTCTTGTAATTTGGTGTTTAATTGTTGATTTCTTAGTTAAACCTTTGTGAGAGTTAGAAAAAATGGTGAATTTTTTTCGTCAAAAATGGTACATTTGTGATTGCCATAATGAAGAGCTTACCTCCAGTAGCTGCAGGGTTGAAGAATAGAGTGGTTTTGGATAAACAGTTTGTAAGTTATGGGCTTGGGAACGCTCTGGGCTCTGAAAAATTGAAAAAATGCTTTAGCATTTATGAGAAAATGTAAAATTTTCTAAGTGGGGTTGTGCCTATTTATACTATTTTTGTCTTACATCAACAGGGCCTTGTATACAAGGCCCATCAACAAAAATTTTCAAACATCAATATCTCAAAAAATATAATGAATTTTTCAATGAAATTGGAATCTATGGAATCCTAGAAAGCCAAGAATATGATAAAGTCATTGAAGAGGGTCTTCAAAACTTAAAAATTAAAAAAATTAATGGAGAATGTATTTAATGAACAAAATTTGTAAAGGAACACATGGTGTGATGCAGAAGATGGGTGTATGAAAGATTTAGTTTGCAAGAATGTCAAAGGATAATTTGCTTAACAAACTCTACCAATAGATATGAAAGTGGATCCTCCCCATAGTAGGCACATGCCATTTTTGCCCTTGCATAACCTCAACCTAAGAAGTTCATGGGCCCCATAGGTGACTAATGGTTAATGGAAGTTAAGAATCAAAACCTAGAAGATTCTACCTAAGAATGCAAATACGTCAGACCAAGACATAGAATCAAGAACATGGATACTAGTAGTTAGGTGAATTATGGTCAACATAGATGGATGATAGAGAAGGTGGAATGGAATTCCAACTAAGGTCATAAGAAGTCCCTTGTAGAGTTTATGTTTAAAATGATTGAAGATAATCCATCCTTAGTCCAGACTAAAATCAACCTCTTTCAATGACTTCGCATCACCACTCCAAGACCGATCCACCCCCTCGAGAGACAAGAGTGATCCCATAAAACAACCACCATTTCATAAAAAGAAGAAACGAGAAGTAGGAAGTGAGATAGGGCCTTAGTTAGAGGGGACATTTAGACATGGGTGCATGTCTTTTTGGTTTCATAACCAGTGCTTGTAGATCATTTATTTGTCTAAGGGGTGTGCTTTGAATTTTCATCATGTTTTTTTTGTTTGTTTTTTTTCTTTTTAGGATAAAAATCATACCATACAAAGACTTATTTGACTTTCTATTATTGGAACATGAAATGGTAAGAAGTCAATGAGAACACTCAAGCACTCAAGTAAGTTGAAGAGTATGAAGAGTATTGAGTTTGTTTGAAGTCACATCCTATTCAAACCTTTGAATCTTTTCCAATTCTAGAAACTACCAAGGTCACACATTTATTAAAAGTTTTTTAATGAAAGAGACCTCAAACTTTCAAAACAAGGAAAACCATAGAGTTTGTGAATGGATGGATGATGTGGACTCATTGCCTATTCCATGAAGAAGAAACCAAGACTAAGTCATCAATACAAAAATTCAAAAATAGAAACTAGACATTAGCAAATCAAAAACATAAATCGCAAACCACCATTAGTAACAACTACAACACCACTGTGTCCTATTGATAGTAAAGCACTTTTATTAGCAAAAATTTGAAAATCACACTCAAACAAAACAAAGTAAAATACATAAGAAAGTGTAAAATATCCAATAAATATTTAAATGTACTAATGATGGTGTAAAACAAAAAATGATGTAAAAATAAGAAAAGTTTTGAAAATCAAAAAGTTGTAAAATAAATAAATTGTAAAATCAAAAACATGGAAAACAAAAAATAAAAAAATTGAGGAGCCATATGGATAATTAGCACAGGTGACCATCTCCTCCATGACTTAGTTGGAAGGAGGAGATCCAAAAAATTAAATGTGTTTGTCCATTTGTTGAGGTATTTGTTACACTAGCTTATTTTGGCTCATAGAAAAGCTTCACTTGTTGGATGTTGATCAATTGCTTTTTATTTGAGCTCTTGGGTTTGTATATGATCATGGCCCCAAAAGGAAAGGTTTCATCAATTATGTAAGGTCCTTCCCACAACATTTGGAATTTTTTTTTCTGAGGTACATGTGTGGGATTTGAGTAAAGAACCTTATCTTTCGGTTGAAAATTCACTTTCCATATTCTTCAACAATGTCATTGTTTATTGAATGCCTTGTGCACTTTATTCCAAGATAGGCCATCAGATAGTTTTCGTCTAGTACATTGAGGTTGATTAGTCTTTATTTTTGGGCTAGAATTAGGTCACAGGTTGTTGAGAAAGTATGGAGCTTGGATTGAACTGGAAGTGTTGGAAGTCTTCCATACACTGACTCATAGGGAGAGTAGTCAATAATAAGTTTCCATGTTGAGTGATAGGCCCAAAGGGCATCATTGAGTTTTGTGGTCCAATCTCTCCTATATTTGCTTATGATTCTTGTTAAAATCTTTGTGATCTCCTAGTTAGTTACCTCTGCTTGATCGTTGGCTTGGGGGTGATAGGGTGTTGTTAATTTATGTTCAACCCCCAAGCGTTGCATCAACTTTGTAAAAGTGATACCTGTAAAATGAGTTCCATTATCAGAAATCAGTTCTTGTGGCACCCCAAACCTATTTACAACATGTTGTTGTACAAATGTAGTAGTAGTGGATGATGTACAATTGGTGATGGTTGCTGCTTTTCCCCATTTGGTGTAGTAGTCAACTACTATGATGATATATGCCTTTCCATTAGACATGAGTGTGATGGGACCCATGAACTCTATCCCCATATGTTAAAGGGCTCTAATGGCTAAATCCACTGTTAAGAATCCTCCATTTGAGTAATCATCCCACCATCTCTTTGATAGTGCCCACAAGATCAAACAAATTGGTGGACATCCCTGAAGATTGTAGGCTAATAGTATCCTACCATTATGATTTTTATGGCTATGCATCTCCTTACATAGTGGCCTCCAGAAGGGCCTTCATGAGCATCTTGGAAAACATATAATTGATCCACATCAAGGACACACCAACAAACTAGGTCATTGGTACACACCTTGTAAAGGTGTTCATTCATTTCCATGAAGTACTTTACTTGATGAATAAATTGTTGTTTCTTCACAAATTCCAAATCTTGTGGTATCTCCTAAGTGAGAAGGTAAGTGAGGATGCCATCATACCATTTTGGTTTAGCAAGCACTTGGTCATTTATTACTCTTGTAAAGAAGAGTTCATTTGGAAATTGATCAGAGAGTGGGCTCTCCTCCTCTTTATTATCCCATCTTAATCAAGAGAGGTGGTCAGTGATTACATTTTGAGTTCCTTTTCAATCTACCATTGTGAGATCAAATTTCTGCAAGATCACAAGCCACCACATGATACAAGGGCTCACCATCGACTTGTTCATTATGAAACAAATGACACTATGGTCTATATGCAAAAATATTTTATAATCAAGTATAGAGTGCCTAAACTTTTCAAGAGCATATACCACTACCATTAATTCTTTCTCAATTGTGGTGTAATTCAATTATGCACCCACAATGCTTCGACTTGTGCAGTGAATGTAATATGGATGTTTCTTATTGTCCAACTGCATAAGCATAACTCCTTAGGCATAATTAGATGCATTTGTCATTATGTGGAATGGTTTGCACTAGTCAGGTACCCATAGAATTGGAGTTTCTATGAGTTTCTCCTTTAGTAGTTGGAATGCATGTTTGCACTTCTTAGTCTAGAAAAATGAAGCATCTTTCTTTGTAAGCTCGACCAAGAACTTTGCAATCCTAGAGAAATTCTCTATGAATTGTCGGTAGTAGCCAATGTGTCTAAGAATTGATTTGACATCTTTGATTGTATCTGGTTGGCATGTGATTCCTTGGATGACCCTTATCTTTTCTAGGTCTACCTCAATCTATGCCTGAGTAATTTTATGTCCTAGTACGATGCCTTCCTAGACTATTAAATGGATTTTCTTCTAATTAAGCCTAAGGTTTTTTTCGACACATCTTTTTAGTACTTGGTCAAGGTGGTTTAGGGCTTGCTCAAATGTAGCCCCATAGGTAGAGAAGTCATCTATGAATACTTCTACCCCACAACCAATTTGCTATTGGAAAATACTAAAGACTAGGCATTGAAATGTTGCAGGGGCATTACATAGACTAAACAACATCTTACAATATGCAAAATTTCATCATGGACTCGTGAATTTTGTCTTGAATTGATGTTTTGGCACAATTTGGATTTGGTTATAGCCACTATAACCATCCAAGAAGCTATAATAGCAATGCTTGGAGATAGTGTCCAACACTTGATCCACAAATGGCAATGGAAAATGATCTTTAAATGTTGCCATGTTCAATAGCCTAAAGTTAATGTAGACCCGCCACTTGCCACCTTTCTTTGGCAAAATTATGAGTAGGCTAATCCACTCACTATTTGCAATGGGATAGATGAACCCGACCTTGAGGAGTTATTCTATTTTCTTCTTGATGATTTTCTTTAGTTTGGGATTCAACCGCCTTTGTGGCTACCTTCTTGGCTTCATGGCTAGGTTGGTGTAGATGTGATGCTAGCATATCCTTGGATTGATTGCTGTAAGTTCCAAATATGACCAAGCAAAGGTTGTTAGCCACTTGTTGGAAACCTATAATAGCTTGTCTTTTTGTTCTAGACCAAAATTTGCATTGATTTTGACTAGCTTACCATTGTTTAAAAATGCATACTTCATGCTAATTGGTAGAGTTTTTAACTCTAGGGGCTCCTACTTGAAATTATTAGGGATTTCCAACTCTCCTTGATAGGTATCATCATCTTCATCATCAGAGAGTTGGTGATGAACTCGCTCAAGTTCATTCATGCTTTCAACATAGGTGCATGTCAGGTGCTCAATTAGTTCCATGCACAATGTGCTATTGTTAGAGTAAGTTGTCAATCATTGGATGCCCTCCTATTTTGTGGCTACTGCATACAAGCACCTTTGGATATTTTTTTCATGTGCACACTGATTGCATGCTTGAATGAATGTACTCTTAATGGATCAAATTTTTTGCATGCAATTGTACCCATTATCATTGTATGTGATGCATGGAACATGCTTCTTCTCTAAACATCCAAATTCACTTTCTCTGGAGATTTCCAAGGAGAGGTCCATGATGCGCATTCATGCATCAATTGTGCTTAACCATGCCCTTCCCATAATGATGGGGAAGTCACCTTTGTAGTTCTTAACCTTGATCACCAGAAAATTAGCAAGATAGGACCACCCACTAATGGTGGTCACAATGTCCTCCATTAATCCCAAAGGGATAGTGATTGATTTATTTGTCAATTCTAAATGAATGTTATTCTACTTGAGAGGCGATAGGTTCTAGGCCTTGTATATGTCATGGGAGATGAGATTAACACTAGAACTAGAGTCAAGAAGAGCTTTGCATGACTTATGTCAAGCAATCTACAAGTAAATAAGAGGACTTCCTGGGTCAGATCTTTTCATGGGAATATTGCCAGCCTTGATCCAATCAGAAACAACATGAGTTAGCATTACAATGTGGATCTAAAGTGGTACTTGGTTTAAAGGGTACTTGAATGTATTTGATGTAGAGGATGAGGGTGTTGGAGATATGGGGCAACTGACTAAATTAGGTTGTGAGGGTGTGGGAGGACTATTGGGTTGAAAAAAATGGGCATTTCCTAGATCGATTGTCTAAACCACGTGGTTGAAAAGCTATTTGTGAATGTACAACCCTTGTAGCATTTTGTTGCTATGGCTATGAAGGAATTTCACCTTGCATGGATGGAATAGGAGGTAACTGGGTTGAGGGCAAAGGGATATGTGTAGATGGATACAAAGGGTGGTATGGGTATGGGTGTTTTCCTTGAGTAGATGGTGAATGAGTTCAATGGTACTTTGGAGGATAATAGTGATGCTGAAATGAGGCAATGCTTGCAGAACTTCTTGGAGAAATGGGTTGCTGAACATAGTACTTGTATGAATTTGGTTGCCTATAAGGGTACTACTACCTTGGCAATGATATTCCCCATGATTTTGGCTAGTGCCACTATTGATATTGTTCATATGATTGTGGTGGAGCTCCACTTGGATAGTAAGCCTATTGTTGCTGGTGGAATTGCCTTGGATTACCTTGAGGATAAGGTAATCATTTGGGTGCTTACCTCCATGCTAGTTGAGGATTCCATGCATAAATTCTAGACTCTTGTAAGTGTGACATCATAGGGAAACATCCCTTAGGATGTTTATATGGATAAATGTCACAACTAGTATCATCATCAGAGTTTGTCTCAACAAATTCTTCTACTACAACAACTTTGCCCTTCTTACGGTTACAATCACTATTTTGCTCTTTGGATTCTATAGCAATCTTCATAGAAATTTGAAATTTTTCATCTAAAGAGTCCCATAATTTGTCAACCTTTTATAAAATATTAGAAATAGATTTTTGGATGGGTAAGGTTTTCCTATTCACCACTTCGTCGAGTGGTGACTCCTCCTTGTCACAAAATCAAGCCTCTTTTTTTTTTGGAAGGTTTTCTATTATATTCTTCCATACTTTTCCATTTTTGAAACTCCCCTTCTTCTTTCACAACTTGTTCTATCAGCCTTTGTATCTGATGAGTCCTTAATTTGGATAATCTCCCTTGGGAATAAACTTTAAGAGGTCTTTTAGTTTATGCTTTGAGCCCATCTATGATGTGGTGGAGTTGTTCCCTTTGAGAATAACCATGGCTAGGACATCGATGTAAAAGAGAATAGTATCTATCCATGGTGGCATCAATGGCATGTATTCCTTATTTACAACCTTAGATTTGCTTTCTCAAATTAGACACTCTGGGGTACATTTGGTATTTGTCATTACATAGTTCAAGCATTGTACTCTATCAGTTGATAGATTTTGGCTCCAAAACTAGTACCAACTTTAAGCTTCTTTAATGAGTATTCTAGGGAATAGCTTGAGTTTTTGCAAATCATTTTCAATGTTCTGTAAGGCATAAGAATCATGAAAAGCTTGTAGATGTGTATGTGGATCAAAGTTATAACCCCCCTTCAAATTTTGGGATATTATTCATGTCTAAGCACTTGATTCGACTATCCTTCACATGCCTAGTTAGGATTATAACTACCTCTGCAATGTTAAGCATGCTTCGAGTTGCTAACAAAGGCTCATCATCATCATAATTTCATTGTTGCTGATGATGTTCTTAGTTATCCTTTTGATTATTGTGGGCATGGCGATTCACCTTCATCATAGTTGTTCCTTCTATGGTGTCTTTCAGAATTAGAAGAGGAAGACGAAGTAGATGTAGATGAAGAGGGGGAAGAGGGAGAAGGACTACCTTCACCATGAAATCTACCAACTCCCCCTTCGGTATCATGGCCACGTTTGTTATTTTTTATATTAGCTTGATGCTTGTTCAATTCCTTGCCTTGACTGCCATCTTTTCTTGAACCTAAATTGTGGATTGTAGACTACAGATTCAAGGTTACACCCTCATTACCAATAAAAAAGGGTAGAGAATATTCATGCTGAGAGCCCTTAAAAGAAGGACTCTCATTGTCATATTAGTTCAGTAGGAACAAGGGATTAGCAAACCATTTCCCCTTAGCATCCTCATGATGCCTCTCCTAATGTCGATCTCACTTGCATTGGGTTTTAATAGGATGGTAGTCTTAGTAGTTATAGTCTTGCACAACATATTCTTTTTGAAGATCGTGAATGCCTAACTTCTTAAGAGTTTGAAGTAGCATCATGGGCATGGATTGATCGAGGGCCATTACAATGTTGCCCTCCATATCATGCCATTGTAGTTGCTCATCCTAATGTAGGATGAAGGTGAAGTCTGGTACATACTTATTGGGATGAGTATATACCACTTTGCACTCTTGTGGGATCGATAGTTTTGTATCATTTTGCCTATGAGGAGAAGAAATTTTACAAAAAATAAAATATCAATGTGCTCTTATAGTTATGTTATTTGGAAATGATGTCGACCTTGGGATTTGTCCAATGATATTAATAATATCCACTAAACCTAGATAGTGCACATTTCAAAAAATAGAGTCCTTGGCAATGGTGCTGATGATGCGCTATGAAGGTACCCCTATGCCCAACCATATGAATCACGAAGCGTTCACACGTGGTCCGATTGAATATTGTGGGCTCTCTAGTTTCTAGTGCACTAGTCTTCTAGGAAGTAAATCTTGCCCTAAGGTCATTTGTTGTCTTCCAAATTACACTTGTGAAGGACAAAGGTATGGTTAAGTGTAATTGAGGCATATGATTTTTGTCCTTTTATGTTTTATGTTCTTTGGTGCTTGAAGAGAGAGATAAAGTAATTTAATGACTAATTTGATCTAACTAGCTGGCCTTTAGCAAATCTTAACATAAGCATCTAATCACACTTTCTGTACACATCCTAAACCCACATATCCACTACTGGGTTACTGAGTGCTACGCTACTAGGTGCACCAAATAATAACATTGCTGGGGTTACCAAGCGAATACATGTTTATGTTTGAAGTGGTTGTACTTATGTACTTAATCTATTTAGCATAATTGATTAAAGTCTAATTTAGCTTAATTGATTAAATATTTAATAAAAATAATGAATGCATAAATAAAACATTTAAGTTATCTAGAATGTTGCAAGGTTTATCAAGAAGCTTGTCTTTATTTCCATACACACTAGTGTGGTTTAGATACAATAGTGCTTGAATAAAGATCTGTATACTCAATGACTCCTATTGTAGGCACTTGGGAAAAATATTCTAACTTTCAAATAGAGAAACTACAAGAGCTCTACTACTACTATTGATCTTCTACTCCTAAGCAAGGTTGGAAGCTTGTATTTATAGTTTTTGCTCTAGAGCTTCATCGATGGGGTCTCGTCAACATAGCAAATGCTATGTTGACACGACCTCGTCGCTGGGGCAACATCATGTAAATGAGGCCCTATTGATGGGGGCCCATTGACGAGGCCACATGAATGGGAGCCTATTGATGAGGCCATGTCAATGGGGGCTCATCAACATGACACATTGACGCTCATCAGTGTTAAAACCTAAATCGGTTTAGTTTTTCAATAAGTATTCTTGTCAAATTCATGCATTTTAATTGATTTTATTTTATTAATTATTTGGTTAGTGTTTAATTAATGTTTATTTTAGTTTAATTAATATAATATATAATATACTATGTTAATGTAATTATAGCTTATCTTATGCTCATCACCCTCGACTAGCCTTTGGCCAGTGCTTGGCCATAAAGATGAAAAAAATAAAACATTAATAGATGCATAACCATAAACAAAATAAAATTATGCTACTGCTATTCCAAGATATCCTTCTAGGGTATCCAAAATTTAAAAATATTAAAAAAAACATCTAGATCTTTAACAAGAAAAAGATCATAACAAAACAAAAAATTAACTTGTTCATTGTTCAAATATTTATTTTCTAATTGATGAGCTGCAATATCGCGTCGGCCCTTGCGATATCGCGTACGTGATATCGTAGCTTGCTGCCATGTCTATAAATAAGAGGTGGCTTTCCCTATTTTAGACATATAGAGTTAGTCCCTTAGCCAAACTATAGTAGTTTTACCATTCCAGAGTTAGAATAATTTCCATGTGCCCCCAGTAATAGTCTTAAAGTGAACAGATCTTTATTCGAGCAAATTGTACCTGAGCACACATTTGTGTATGAAAATGAAGATGAACTTTCTGATAAACCTTGCAGCATATGGACTAAGCCAAATAGGATTTAATTATTGTTAAATGTTTAAATGGTTTCTTAGATAATTAATCTCTCTCAACCCTTGACTCTCCTAGTTAAGTGCATTCAGTACGACTGCTTCGAGCACGTGTGTAACACTTGGTAACCCAGTAACAAGTAGCATTTGGTAATCCTAGTATCGTTGCACTGGTTTAGGATATGTGTGGCAAGTGGGAATGAATACTGATGCTAAGATACTTAGAACTTAGTTAGTGAATAGTTAATGAAAGTTAGTCATTTCGTTCTCTTCACCTTTCCCTATTAGCATAGGTGTTAAAAAGATAAAAGTTATAAAAATCACATACCTCAAACTTACTTAACCATACAATCATGACAATACAAGTAAGTTTAGGAGGAAAATGATTGATTAACCTTAAGTGTTCCATTAGGACGCATAAGCACTTAGTCCTTAGAGTTCGACTGGATCACGCGTGAGATGCTCGTATTCGTATGGTTGAGTGTAGGGGTACCTCGCCACTTATCATTATCACCATTGTCGGGGACTTAGTTGTTTGTGTGCTACGTAGAACATAGGAGATCATTCATATTGTTGGGACGCTTAAATGAACCTTAGGATTGATCAAAATAAAAATAAGATAACGGTAAATAGCACACCAAACAAGACTAAAATGTCTTCTTCTTTGCACAAAAGCACTTCATCGTCTAGGAACAACACTAGAGATAGTCAGCGGCACAACACACATAACCAGAATCTGCTAGTTCCTCAACAATTCCATGTGGTATATATTCATCATGATGAGTATATACCCGACTTTACCTTTATTCTCCATCAAGATGAACAATTGCATTGAAGAGACTTGGAGGGTAACATAGTGTTGCCTCCAGACCGAGCAGTTCCCAACACACTCCTTTGTGCTCTTGTAGGAATAGGCATGTCACAATTGTATGCAGAGTACATTGCATGTGATTACAACACAAGGGACTACCATCCCATAGAAGCACAACGTCAATGGGACTTGCGACAGGAGAGTTACCACACATTGTTGAAGGGCAACGGACCCCATAACGCTCTACTCGTTTTTAGCGAAATTGAGGGTGGTGAACCTATTTCAATAGGTTCTCCACAAAATGATGTTCCTCCTTCTAACGATGGTGAGGAGGTGGTGTATCAGAACCTTCACTCCATGATTCAAAACCTTGGCTCTGATCCCCATGAACAACAAGTGTTCAACGAGGGAACATAAACACATGATAAGGACGGGCATTCTGATCGTCGTCATGATCGAAGCTGGGACCACCAAAGAGAAGGTAGGAAACATCATCATGGTGATGGTTCTCCTCCTTCTTCACCTTCATTGTCACATTCACCCTCTCCTTCAGTATTAGGATGCAGTCATAAGGGACTTGACCATGAGGATAAGGGTAAGCAAAGTGAGAAACCTCGATGCGAGAGTCGGGAATGAGGATGAGGGCACTTTAGAGAATCACGGCATGGAAGAAGGGAAAGTAGGGAACCATGTAGACATCATAAAAGCTATGAAAGAAATGACCATGAAGAACCCCTACTTGCAACCCGAAGCATGTTAGACATTACAGAGGTCGTAAGAATTCCTACAAGGCACCAAAAAGATAGTATGATCAAGAGGTTAGACATGAATAATATCCCACGATTTGAGGGGGGATACAATGTTGATCCTCAAAATCACTTACAAGCATTTCACGATGCATGTGCCTTGCATAACATCAAGAATGAATGGAAAAAGCTAAAGTTGTTCCCAAGGACACTAGTAAAAGAAGCAGAGAGCTGGTACCGGTCCTTAGAACCAGAATCCATTCAAAGGTGGAGTACAATGCTAGAACTGTTTAACGATAAATATCAAATGTACTCCCAGGTGTCCAACCTGCAAGAGAAAATCCAAGGATGAAAGCAGGGAACTCATGAACCCTTGGATGCTACCATGGGCCGATACTATGCACTGTTACATTGTTGCCGGGGCCATGGTTACTCGTAGCGGGATCAACTACGCCATCTCGTAGATGGACTTAGGCATGAAACCAGGAGAACCCTTGGAATGTATGCCCAAGGGAGAGTATCAGAGCTTAGGTTCCATCAAATCCACAAATTGTTGGAGCACGTAGCTAAGAAAGAAGGAGAGCTACGCAAGAGAGAAAGAGTGGAAGAGTACAACCGTGATCCTTCCCTTCGAAAAAGGGGAGTGAGATTCTGTGAGGAGGAGGATGAGTCACCACTTGAAGAGTTGGTTAATATGAAAACCTTTCTACTCTAGAAATTAATAACAGAAGTGTCAAAAAAGGTAGATCAATTGTGGGACTCCTTAGATAGTAGATTTGAAACCGTTCTAAAAATCGTAGAGGAGTCTCAGGAGCAAAGTAGTGACCATGATAGAAAGAAAAAGAGGGATTTGGACCATACACATAACAAAGGTAAGGGTAAAATGGTTATCATTGAAGAGGTTGTCAATTTGGATACAGACAATGATAGTGGATGTGAGATATGCCAATATGACCATCCTAAGGAATGTTGCTTAATAATCTCACATCTACAAGAGTCTGGGGTGTATGCACTCAACCCAAGACTTAAAAAACAACAAGCACCCCGTCGGTTACCTTATCCCCAAGGTAACCCAAGGCAGTTCCACCAACCATTAACGTATTATACAAGTGGAACTCTGCCACAACTTATTGAGCAACACCAGTAGTGGCAATATCCACAATCATGGGGGATGCCACCACCAAGGCAACAATACCCTTACCGGCAACCGGATCCATATGGCTGCTACGTGCAGCAGCTAATGTCTCCACATGACTCTATTGGTCACATGACCCCACAATGTCACTACCAAGATTGGGAGTATTATAGGACTCCTTCTCCTAGGGGAGACACACCATATACATACCATTCTCCAAATCCATCCAAAACTCTCACACTGATAGCTCCATTACCACCTGCTCTAGCAATGTAAGGGGAACTCCCCACTCAACCACAACAATGCAATGCTACGAGAGCTGTAAACCTTCAAACCGTTGCTGGTTTTGACAACTGTACAAAGAGAAGACCCTTCTTCAAAACCAACAGTCCAACCAAGCTCTCACAACCACAAGCGGTTGAGCCTCTAAACGCTTCTCCATCAAATAAGACTTCGGAGCTCCCTTCAAATCAAAAACAAAGCTCAACACACGGTTATGTTAACACATGCCGTGATTGATTGGATTAAGGAGGGCCACCTTCCCAGGAAATTCTCTGATCATGGAAGTCCTTTAATTTATCTCCAAGTCACTGGGAATGAACCATGTAAGGCTCTTCTGGACTCAGGTTTCAGAGTCAACCTAATATCACAAGAGATGTGTAAAGCCTAGAACTTGCCTCCAGTAAAGAAGAGCAATATTCACTTAGAGTTGGCTGGCCAGTCCGTCACTGTTCCCTTGGGATTGGTGGAGGACATTGTTACCACTATGTGTGGGTGGTCATACCCAGCTGATTTCCTAGTGATACAAGTAAACAATGACAAAGGGGACTTCCCAATAATAATGGGAAGGGCATGGCTAGGTACCATAAATGCATGCCTAGGAATCTATGATCTTTCCCTAGAAATATCTAAGAAAAACACTTTTGGGAAGATTGAGAGGAAGAAAGTTCCATGCATCACATACAGTGATACAGGGTGTGATTACATATAGGAATGTTCAACATTGCCTACATGAAACCGGTGTGCCCAAGAAATTAACATATAAAAGTGCCTATATGTAGCAACCACACAATGAGAAGACACCCAGTGGTTGATAGCTGATGAAGAGAGCAACTCATCAAAGTGCATGGAACTAATTGGGGGAACAACTTACGTCCATGTCGAGAGCATAGATGCACTGGACCAAGAGTGTCACCAATTTCCAACCCTTAACTTGAAAACATCAATAGGGGGAAGCTGAAAATTTATAAAAAATAACCTGAAGCACTTCGATTGGATCTCCCCCTTCCAACTTAGTCATGGGAAAGATGGCCACCTATGCTGATCAGTCAAGGCCCTCAGTTCCTTTTTAAGTTTTTTTTTTACACATTTTTGTTTTGCAAAATTTCTTTAACTTTTCTTGTTTTTTTTTGCAACATCGTTCATACTTTTTCATTTATTTGTGTGTGTTTATTTATTTTGTTTGATTCGTCACTTAATAAAGTGCTCCTAAAGATGGTATGAACTGTATTCCATTGATTGCTAATATTTGGTTTTTACCTTTGAGTTATGATGTTGATACTAAGGTTTGGTTCTTTTGATATAACAGGCAATGAGTCCACATCATCCATACATCCACAAATTTCTATGGTCTCTCTTGGCTTGGAAGTGTACAGTCCCTTTTCTTTAATAATAAGAACTATCAACAAATTGGTGACTGGGTATTTCTCAAACTAAGGAAGGACTCAAGGATTGAAAAAGGTGTGACTTCAAGGGAACTTGATGCATTTGTGCTGGCCATTCTCTTGGGTGCTTGGATGTTTTCTTCCTGATTTTTCCTTACCATTTCGACATTGCTCCATTATTGGGACGTTGAGCTAATCAAAATAATAAGTCTTTGCATGGTGTGGTTCTCATGCAAAAAAAANAAAAAAAAAAAAAAAAAAAAAAAAAAAAAAAGAAAAAAAAAAACAATGTGGGAATTCAAAGCACACCCCTTAGATGAAATAATCATCTAGGCTACAAGCATTGGTTATGGAACTCAATAAACATGTTCCCTCTAACTAAGGCCCCATCTTGCTTCCTAATTTCTCCTTTTTCATTTCGTCGGAATGGTGGTGACTTTTTGGCGAAAGCATTCTATTACTCCATGTGGATGGATTGGCCAAATGTATTAATGCGAAGTCACTGGTTGTGGTTGGTTTGAGGTTGGATTTGGAATGAGATCTACTAAGTTACATTAATCATTAACACACAAGGGGTTGTACACCACCTTGTTCTTGAGACTTCATTCCATTCTCTTCTTCCATCCTTCTTTCCCCATTTTGCACCTCATTGCCTGTTGTATCAATAGTCCATATTTTGGTTGATGCATTATTTTTTTTTGGTAAACTCTTGTGGTTAAGACCTTAACTTTTGTTTCCAAATGACATTCCCAGAGCCTACGGACTCTTTGAATGCAGGATTGTTAGGGCATTAAGGGCATGAGCCTGCTTTGGGGAGGACCCACTGGCATTCCTATTTGGTGCATCCATTAATTTCTTTCCCTTAAACATTTCTGCAATCATCATTTATTTTGTTCATCTCCATATTTGACATCCATTTTATCAACGTTGATGTTGTTTCTTTTTCTCCATCTTCCTTATTTCTTATTCTTTTTCTCCATTCTCTCACTACCGGAGGTTCGCTCTCAATCATGGGGGTCTTGGTCCAATTTTTTTTTATTTTCTCCTAACCCCTACACCTTAGGTAGCCACTAGTACTATATCTCCAGAATCCGCATCAGCCATATCACAACTCAACCAATGGACCTTACACTGAGGCAAGGTATCAACTAAATTGTGATTCACTTACCCTTGCTAATATAAGACTGTGTTGTGTGTGCAGATGGTAATCATACAACAATGGATTGGGTCTAGAGGGAACACTTGGAATGGACTGGTGCTGGAGCAGTTATGCAAGGAACAAGATTGATGGCGTGCTTATGGATGAACAATGGAAGGTGCAATCTTGGCATTGGCAGCAACAGACTTCTTCTTTTCTCTCTTAGCTTTCAAATAAGTTTGGATGTCAAATGTGTATAGTATTCACTCTTTTTGTCATGAACACTAAATTATCATGTATTGTAATGATGATCCATTCACATGTCACCCCATTCACCGTTAGTGTCATTCAAGTCAATAATCCCATACCTTCCCAATATTTTGTAAGGAACTCGAGGATGAGTTTTCATTTAGTCATGAGGGTATGATGAGCCATGATATCGCGTATGCGATATCGCATCCGCGATATCGTGTCAGCCTTGCGATATCACGTACGTGATATCGCAGCTCGCCGCCATGTCTATAAATAAGAGGCAGCTTTCCCTGTTTTTGACATGTAGAGTTAGTCCCTTAGCCAAACTATAGTAGTTTTACCATTTCAGAGTTAGAATAATTTCCATGTGCCTGCATGAGGAGTCTTAAAGTGAATGGATCTTTATTCGAGCAAATTGTACCTGAGCACACATTTGTGTACGGTAATAAAGATGAACTTTCTGATAAACCTTGTAGCATATGGACTAAGGTAAATAGGATTTAATTATTGTTAAATGTTTGAATGCTTTCCTAGATAATTAATCTCTCTCAACCCTTGACTCTCCTAGTTAAGTGCATTCAGTATGACCGCTTTGAGCACGTGTGTAACGCTTGCGGTAAGTGGGAATGGATATTGATGCTAGGATACTTAGAACTTAGTTAGTGAATAGTTAATGAAAGTTAGTCATTTAGTTCTCTTCACCTTTCCCTATTAGCATAGGTGTTAAAAAGATAAAAGTTATAAAAATCACATACCTCAAACTTACTTAACCATACAACTGTGACAATACAAGTAAGTTTGGGAGGATAATGATTGATTAACCTTAAGTGTTCCATTAGGGCACGTAAGCACTTAGTCCTAGGAGTTCGACCGGATCGCGTGTGAGATGCTCGTATTCATATGGTTGAGTGTAGGGGTACCTCGCCACTCATCACTAATTATGCCTATTCCTCTTTTGATAATAAATTCTTATTATTGGATATGAGTTCACGTATAAATTAGTTAGGAAGGCCCTACCTAGGATTTTTTGGGCTTAACATTATCTCATAAGGTTTACTTCATTAGGTGTAAGAATGTCTCATAACCTCAAGGTCTAAACCCTTCCTATGATTTAAGGATCTGAGATACATTACTTATATCTAACTCATTTTCTAACTTGTTCTTGGCTTAGCTTCCAAGTTGGTTATACCCTACTATCATATCTTTTATTAATTAGTTATCCCCCCCACAATTAAATTAAGGTATGAAACATACCTAGGTTAATTAGGAAATATAAATTATTAAAAGGAAACATGGTCAAAGGATATATCAAAAGTAAGAATTACCCTGGGTTTTATATATCTAGATGACTAAGAGGGTACCAAAGGCAATGGGTGAATGAGTGTTAGTATCCATCATTGGCCACCATAGTAGGGATCTTGACCACTAACACCTATGGAAAACACGATAGGAAACACAAAGAAAATCCATGCATAAAAGTACCACTAGTCAGAAGAGGTGACCATGTAAAAGAAAAATAGGAAGATAACTCAACAAAAATGAAAAAGATGAATAACCAAAGTTAAAAACGAGATAGAAACAAAAGCAAAACTAAAATAATAGTTTACAAAGAAGCAAAGTAAAACAATAGTCTAAAAAGTACCAATAAACAAAAGCAAAGTAAGTAAATAAGAGAGTAAAAGGAATGATTAGAAGTGAAGGTGCCCATTAAGATACCAATTATGGAGGAGTCACTCTTTTACTACAAGTGTTATACCCTAATTCTAAGGTAGTGGCATCTTATTGGATTGGTAATCAATGTTTGACCCTTAAACACTCTACTTACAAAAGGCGCTTCTTATGGGATGCTCAAAATTGTGAAGAGCATTGCCCCAATTGTAAGGTTCTTGTGGGAGTGTGGTTCAACTCATGATTGAAGGTTCTTATGGGGTCATCTTTTTCTTTTGTTTTTCTTTTCTTATCTTTTTTTCTTTTTGCAAAAAATTCAATATTTGATTGGCTTCAATCATGAGGTTCTTGTGGGAGCCAAATTCATTTTGTAAGGATTGCTCACATGGCATTGATCTTACTTGATATCGGTAGATGCCTTACCACCAGAGAAGCTAGGTCCAATATACACACCCTTTCTACCTTAGTGACTCATCCATGTAGGTATTTAATAGAAACCAAACACTAATAATAATTGCCCTAAACCGAGCTATTTAGCCACCTTGACTTGTGAACATTGTATTTAAAGAATATTATTTAAAAACAATAGAGTTCATTATGTGTAGGATATTTATTAATCTAAGGCTCACCCTTAGTTGGATTTTGGGTTTAAACTTGCATTTAAGACATGATGTTATAGAATTCTTTATGTCCCAACTAAAAATAGAATTTTTTATTACCCTCTACATTTTTCAAGGAAAAAGTTGTAGACTACTGGTTTTCCCTTAATTTTTTTTACTTTATATGGTATGTGATTAAAATTTATAATAACTTGTGGTGTTTGTGTTGGATTTTTCCGTTGCTTGGTTAATTTCTTTTAACAAAAACAATCTTTCTAAGCACATTTATGGCCAAAATAATTAAGGGAGACCATTTTTAACATTACAAAACAAAACAAAATGAAATAAAATAGAAACAATGTATACCTTTTTTTGAAGATTCAATTTAAATTTTAAAAAGAAATAAAAAAATAAAAATAAAATATACTGGGAGTTTTCCTTATTTTTAGATTTTTTAATTCAAGAAAAGCAAATAAAAGAAACTAGGTCTCAAATTACTTAAATGAATAAAATAAAATAAAATGTACCTGAAATATAAAATAACAAAATAAAATTAAAACATACAGAACCCTTGATGAAGATTGACTTTGTTGACCTCCTTGTCAATGGTGCCAAAATTGACGAGCTAGGCAAAATTTGGTGCTGAATACTTTTAATAATTATCTTCATTGTAGAGAAGTGACATCATTTGTGACTGACCTGCAAGTCATATCCCATGAAGGAACAGTTTATCATTAAGACAATAAATGGTCAAAATTGAATCTAAACAAATTCCACACTTATGACTCATTCATAAGTAACAACATGAATTTTTATCCTAACTTCTAATCATAAGTTCAAGAATGAAAATTAATGATTAAATCAAATTGAAATCATAGATACATGCATAAATTATGAAGATTACAAAAGAGACTTCACCTAATCTATGATTCTACCTTGCTGTTTTTACAATGCAACAACCTCAACAATCCCGACAATGGACTCTAATGATCTATAGTTGCCACAAAGCTCAACAAATCCTCACTTAATAATTCTTCCTCACTTAATAATTCTTCAGAGGAAATTTGATTTCAACTTGACATGGGTTTGCTTGGGTATCAATTTTGGGTACCCTTTCAGTACGTGTTGGTTTCCCTGGCTCCCCTATGGGTGCACACTAGGTTGCACACCTCAATACAAAGTGAAATAGGTTATTTATACTTTAAAATGTTACAAAGATATGTATTTTAATAAAAGATGAATTTGGAAGAATCCGATACCAATCCATTAATATCGATGTAATTGCCAAGTTGGTATCCTTAATGTCTTTGATTAAGCATGGAATCTTCTGAAGCTGCGGAAGAGGCAGAGTACATCCAGTGGCGTCAAAGTGGCTTTGCAAATCCAGGGAGGCTGCTCGACGGCGGTTATCACACTTCTAACTTGGATCTCGCAAAAGTTGCAGCTGCCACTCCGTGTGCAGGAATCACGTAATCTGAAATGGTTGAAGTATGTCCCCAAAACTTCTGCTGTAGACCCGTCACAGGTAAATCACATAATACATTTTATCATTATTGATTTGCATTAAACGTAAAATTTCGCCAAGGTTGAACTGTATTGGGTAATATTTATATTGAAAATCTGCAAACGCCCCGTGGTTTGCTGTATTTAGAGATTAGATTTTACTTTTTGGAGGACCCAACAACGTTCATCTCGGCGAAAAAGATGTGATGCTAATGCAGCTTTCTCTGGTTAGCAATTACTACTTAGTACTCACCATGCAAAGTCAAAAACTTCTGAAATTGAAATCTTGGAAAAGAATTTGGGTTTTGAACCAAATTATTCCCGCTTTGTAATACACCAAATTGTAGCTCTCCATTGCTGCAGCCGTGATTAATAGTATTCCACGGAATGAAACCTCTGTCCCGATGGTGCCTCAGTAGAATTAAATAACACTTGTTTCCTTTTTTCATCTGCTGCTGCACCAGCAATTATTCTTAATCAAACAAGCAAAGTTCATTGTTCACGGAAGAAATCAAAGCGCTTGCACGGGGGTTTGTAATAAAATCATCTGTGGCCATGCAAACACTTAGGTATCTTTTTCTTGCCATCGTGGACCAGCTTCGAGAGCCCAAAATCAGATACCTTAGGCACAAAATGCTCATCCAGAAGCACATTCTCGGGCTTGATATCACAGTGAACTATGCAGTCCCTGCATTCCTTGTGCAGATGCACAATTGCTTTGGTAGTGCCTAGGCTGATTTTGAACCTGCAGTAGAATTTCACAACATGTGGCGCCAGGTGCAGGGATTTCCATAAAAACATTTTGTCAGAACTTCTTGTGCTGGGAATTTGGGATAAGCTAGTAGGGGCTGTTTATGTTGTCAATGCGAGTAATAAAATCATCAATACTATGGCGAAGTCGTGACGCGGAAGCAGTTCTGTGAAACTCAAAGTAATCTTTGATGTCTTGCATTGCTTTTGATACATCCCTCATTGTTGGACGATCGTGAAAGGATTTCCTAGAACAATGTAAAGCAATGAGAAATAAAGAAGCTGTGCAAATCTTGAATGTTTCTTAGTGGTACTCATCATTACAATTTTCCATCATCTTCTTCATCAGTCGATCATCAATCACTTCATCCAATCTTTCTGGGTACGCATTGCTCACTCAGGAGAGTAGTTTTAGATCTCCGCAAAAACATTCGTCTATTGGCCGCTTTCCTGTCATCATTTCTAGCAACAGGATGCCGTAACTGGAAGCATCAGCTTCCGTGGAAGCATGACTAAATAACCACTCTAGTGCAATGTATCTCAATGTGCCTTTGACAGCAACGGATATAATAAATGAAGTACAAGAGTGTGTAGCAAATGACCTTAATATCTTGAAGTTTGCCAAATGACCAGTCAAGTTCCCATCTACCAGAACATTTGCAGGCTTAATATCACAATGGCCCACTTTCTCAAAGCAATCATAATGAAGGCACAAGCAATATCGGTGGCAATTTCAATTGACAGAGCTCACAGAAATTGTTCCTATCTCATCACTGGTTTGTTTGAATTTTTTGATCTCCACTTGAGAAGCATGGCTGCCGCATTGCTAGCTGGGATTGGGGTTTTGGTTGAGGTTAGTGTTGGTACCAACACGCCAATGCTTAGCATGGGGCCTTTGTTTATTAAAAAAAAAAAAAAAGAAGAATAAAAAAAAAATTTAATTTAAAAAAAAAGATGGGTTACCCTAACCCTAAAATTGGCTATAAAAAGCCATCAAGGTGATGAAGTTGTGGGGAGGAGAGGAGGAGAAGTCAGGCCAGGAAGCCCTAGGCTAGTGAGGCCAGGGCCGTGAAGCCATGGACTAAACCTCCCCTTTCTCTGGGTGGTTGGCAATGTGTTCGGCAACAACGGTTGGCGGTTCGCAGGGCATTGGTGATGTTTGATCGCAACTACACATGATTTTTGCAGCAACACAACCATGCATCCTGTTGGTGGATCTTCTCTCTATCTTCTTTTATTTTAGCAAATGGCATGTGGTGGACGGTGGATTTGTGCATGATGTTTATGCAGTTGGTGGTTCGTAGGGCATTGGTGATGTTTGATCGCAACTACACATGATTCTTGTGGCAACACAACCATGCATCCTGGCGGTGGATCTTCTTTTTATCTTCTTTTATTTCAGCAAATGGCATGTTGTGGACGGTGGATTTGTGCATGATGCTTATGTAGTTGGCGGTCCGCAGGGCATTGGTGATGTTTGATCGCAACTACACATGATTCTTCTGGCGACACAACCATGCATCTTGTCGGTGGTTCCTATTTCGCTCTCCTTTAGTCAGGGCCATGTTTTATCTCTCTCTATGTTTTCTATCTCTCTATCTCTCTATCACTTGGTCACATGGCTCTTTCCAGCTGAGACTATTCCCAGGTTTCCGTACCCATATAGGAGGTGCCCTAGGCTATAGTCTCCTCAAACGAGTTTTTCCGGTGTTGGCATGACCAAAATTTATGCATCAACACCTTATTGACGCTAGAAGGAGGGCTTGAATTGACCATTTTTTTCTTCTCTTTTCTTTTTTAGTTGGGGGCTTGTGCTAACCATTTTTTTTCTCTTTTCCTTTTCAGTTGGGGGCTAAGTGTTGGTACCAACACACCCATCCTTAGCATGGGGCCTTTGTTTATTTAAAAAAAAGAAAGAAGAATAAAATAAAAATTAATTTGAAAAAAATGATGGGTTACCCTAACCCTAAAATTGGCTATAAAAAGCCATCAAGGTGATGGAGTTGTGGGGAGGAGAGGAGGAGAAGTTAGGCCAGGAAGCCCTAGGCCAGTGAGGCCAGGGCCGTGAAGCCATGGACTGAACCTCCCTTTTCTTTGGGTGGTTGGCAGTGTGTACGGTAACAACGGTTGGCGGTTCGCAGGGCATTGGTGATGTTTGATCGCAACTACACATGATTCTTGCGGCAACACAACCATGCATCCTGTTGGTGGATCTTCTCTCTATCTTCTTTTATTTCAGCAAATGGCATGTGGTGGACGGTGGATTTGTGCATGATGTTTATGTAGTTGGCGGTCCGCAGGGCGTTGGTGATGTTTGATCGCAACTACACATGATTCTTGCGGCAACACAACCATGCATTCTGTCGGTGGATCTTCATTCTATCTTCTTTTATTTCAGCAAATGGCATGTGGTGGATGGTGGATTTGTGCATGATGTTTATGCAGTTGGCGGTCTGCAGGGCATTGGTGATGTTTGATCGCAGCTACACATGATTCTTGCGGCAACACAACCATGCATCCTGTTGGTGGATCTTCTCTCTATCTTCTTTTATTTCAGCAAATGGCATATTGTGGACGGTGGATTTGTGCATGATGTTTATGTAGTTGGTGGTCCGCAGGGCATTGGTGATGTTTGATCGCAACTACACATGATTCTTGTGGCGACACAACCATGCATCCTGTCGGTGGTTCCTATTTCGCTCTCCTTTAGTTTTTTTCATGTTTTATCTCTTTCTATGTTTTCTATCTCTCTAGCTCTCTCTCACTTGGTCACATGGCTCTTTCCAGCTGAGACTATTCCCGGGTTTCCGTACCCATACAAGAGGTGCCCTAGGCTATAGTCTCCTCAAATGAGTTTTTCCTGTGTTGGCATGACCAAAATTTATGCATCAACACCTTATTGGCGCTAGAAGGAGGCTTGAATTGATCATTTTTTTTCTTCTCTTTTCTTTTTTAGTTGGGGGCTTGTCCTAACCATTTTTTTTCTCTTTTCCTTTTCGATTGGGGGCTAAGTGTTGGTACCAACACACCCATCCTTAGCATGGGGCCTTTGTTTATTTAAAAGAAAAGAAAAGAAAGAAGAATAAAAAAAAAATTAATTTGAAAGAAAAGATGGGTTACCCTAACCCTAAAATTGGCTATAAAAAGCCATCAAGGTGATGGAGTTGTGGGGAGGAGAGGAGGAGAAGTTAGGCCAGGAAGCCCTAGGCTAGTGAGGCCAGGGCCGTGAAGCCATGGACTGAACCTCCTCTTTCTCTGGGTGGTTGGCAGTGTGTGTGGCAACAACGGTTGGCGGTTTGCAGGGCATTGGTGATGTTTGATCGCAACTACACATGATTCTTACGGCAACACAACCATGCATCCTGTCGGTGGATCTTCTCTCTATCTTCTTTTATTTCAGCAAATGGCAT
>MNCI01000520.1:400898-414107 GCA_015680685.1 Gnetum montanum | reverse complement strand
AGGGCATTGGTGATGTTTGATCACAACTACACATGATTCTTGTGGCGACACAACCATGCATCCTGTCGGTGGTTCCTGTTTCTCTCTCCTTTAGTTTTTTTCATGTTTTATCTCTCTCTATGTTTTCTATCTCTCTATCTCTCTATCACTTGGTCACATGGCTCTTTCCAGCTGAGACTATTCCCGGGTTTCTGTACCCATACAGGAGGTGCCCTAGGCTATAGTCTTCTCAAACGAGTTTTTCCGGTGTTGGCATGACCGAAATTTATGCATCAACAGTTACTATCTACAAGCTTCTTGTTTTTAGCTTTAGTAGTAGTTGAATATAACTCTATAATCATGGCTTCTCTGAACAGGAAATCATCAACCATAGTAATAAGCTCCAATCTAGGTCCAGCCCTACACTTGTATCATTTTTGAATCGCTGGTCTCCAAATTGCAGGATTGCTCTATGTTGCGGAGGTGCACAGTGTTACCATGTTGATGTTGCCCTAATTCCAAAGTATAATATTTATATACCTTATGTATATAATAGGCATTGCTTGCATCAGCGTTGATGTATTTGCATCAATGCATCTAACCATGCATTGATGGGGATATGTCAATGGGGCTATGTCGATGTACCCTATCTAATTCATGACTCATCATATCTCAATGATTGACCAAAAACTCATTCTCGAGTAAATAAAAGGAGGATCGAGCTTTTTACAAAATTTGGAGAAGTATAGAATTTATTAACTAGAAGACAAATAGATAGATAGACTGATTCTACTAACTGTAAGTGCCAGCTTGTATATGATTGTAAAAAATTAGTGTCCATTTCAACAAAATTGGACACTTTACAAAAACTATAGTAGGTGCTTGTAAAGTTGTTGAAGACATGACGAATTTCCAAACTGTGCTCAAATTTGGAGGCTCATGTGGTGTTGAAGGTCCTTTGCTAAGTTTTGATGCTGGTGGAGGTTGAGGCTAACTTGCTACTACTATTGCTATTGTTACTAGGAGTTTGAAAGCATCTAACAATGCTTTCATCTTTTCCTCTTTACCATGTGTATCGTAAGTAGTCCACATAGCTTCACCAATATGGTCTGGTGCAGGAATGTTCCATGGGCACAACATCAAAGGAAATAGTTCCTTTGTGTTGATGAACCAAGTTATGAATTGCTTTCATTTGATGTCGAATGTCTTTAGTAGGTTCTACATATCATGATAGTTATTCATTTTTTTGGCCAAATCCTCAACGATAGATTATTGATCAGTGAACTTGCTCATGAGAACTTCAAGCTCTACATTGATTGTCTCCAACTTTTTTTTTATCTCTTTGTGATGCTTGAATTCCACCTCATAGAGGAGGTAGAAATTGGTCATCTAGTTTTGCAATTTGGACCTTGGTCTTCTTGCTATCAACATCATTAGGTTAGCATAATAGAGGTTGGCGAGCTTCATGTATTCTTTCATCTCTTAGATCTGCAACTCTTGTAGGTAGATTTCAGCTTTATTGTATACATTTAGTCCATCAAAGATGGGTTTCCACATGTTCCCTCATTGTTGGAGTTGCTATAGGGCCTCATTTATCTTCACCTTTATTAATTAGATCTCCTTTTCATTAACATCTTTGAGGAGCCTGGCCTGGTCCTTATACTAGTTTTTCACCCATTCAAATTTTAGGGCTTTATTTTTCTAGGTGGTTACCTTAATGGCTATCTTTTGGTGAAGCACATGGGCTTCCTTTATTGAGAGATTACGCTTCTCCATTGCCAACCTTCACAAATTTAGGTTAACCTTGGATAGCTACTCTTGCTGTTGGTGAATGAATTAGATTATTTAATCTTTTTGTTTCTTAACATTTCGTAGGTGATGGTTATCTTTTGTTAAGATTAAGTTCTCCTTTTAGACTTACAATAAATCCTTATCAGTGTTAAAACTCATAGCTTTCAACAAGGATGCATTGAAGATCATTACCTCCTTTGCATTCTTGGCCTCTTGTAATATGTGCTAAAGTTGTTGGAAAGCTTTATTCCTTGTAAGCTCTTGCTTGAGAATGGTGGAATAACATAGATAGACATGTAATTTTGCAACTTCAATGGCCAACTATTGATTGGTAATAGTGCCATCCTTTAGTTATGCAATGCCAATTAGCAACTTGTCCTTTGTCTCAAGCAACTATGATTGATTCATAGTAATTTCATTTGGTAGATCAAAGATCTTTGAAAGTAGTTGCTCGATGCCAACTAGTTGTTCCAACACTTCCTCATGTTGTGTAGCACTCAACTAACCACTTCCTACTCTTGTGGATTCATATATGTTCATCATTGTGGTAATGTGTAATATGGCCACTATAGTAGCATTCAAGGCTTTGGCCATCTTGTCGGCCATCACTTCCTCCACTGTCTCCTGACCTTTGTGCTACATGATCCGGCTTGATGGAGAAGATCACAACATTCCTTGAAATTTTGAAAAATTTTTATTTAGAGATGGACACCATGACCTCTCAAGCACTTGGATTGGATCTTATAGGTACATGGTCTTTTTGAGCTAAGAACAATGGGGTTGTTTCTTGGTCTAGCCAATCGATGATCCTAGTGACCTCGTTGAGATGGCTTAAGGATGGATGGTAAATTGAGGACTTTCCATCACCTATTGAGCCTTGTTGTTGTTGTAGCTGCTACTCATGAAGCTTTTTGAGCCTTCTAGCAACTACAAGCACCTCCAGTGTAATTTCTCTTGTAGGTGGTTGTAGTGGTGGGCTCTTCTTCTCTTATAGCTTAACTGTTACCTTATCCTTCATCATCTTCTACCATGATGTGGTAGGAGCATGATGAACCGTGTCATTGGCATAGCATGCTATCCCTCCCCTCTTACACAATTTGTAAATGAGGCATGGAAGGGGAAGTGTCTTCCTTCCCTTCTTATTTTCTTTAAAGTGTTTTTCAATTTCTAGATAGATGAGTTGAGGAAGGTTAACTAGGAACTTTTTGCTTAGAGCAGCAGATGCTCAAGTAGAGAAGGCTATTAGCTTTTTAGGCCTCATTATTGGATTCAGGTGATAGGCCATAATCTTAAAATATTCATGATCCACCTTAGTGAGGACATTGTACTCCTTACGGTTCACTTCATAGCAATGTTGGATCCATTCCTTCTTAGCTTCAAGATTTGCTTGTGTAGAAATTTCTACCAACTTTGCCCTAGTATTAGGCAAAATGAGAACCTTTGCAATGGCCTCAAATGGATAGGAGATAATGATGTCTTTAATCTTCATGGATGCATTTTCCTATCAGTTGTTCCAAAATAGATAAGTCTTTCTCATGTACCACTCTCCACTATTGGAGAGAATGGGCTACATGGGAGACCCTTATAGTTGTATGCAGACTTCTTCTAGTAGTAATTCCAAGAAGGATCCAAATTTCAATTCTTGGAGAATGGAACTCTAAACCTCCTTAGTTCTTATTTTCTATAGGTAGGCCTCTATGAGGGTAACTTCAAGGTTAAACCTTAGTTGTACACATCCATAAATGCTTGTAATCAAGTCATACTCATGCCGCGCTACTGCAGGGTAATAAATAACAGGTAAGAAATAAAGGTAATAAATAACAAGTAATAAATCCTATTCCATGCATTGCAAGGTTTATCCACAAAGCTCGTCTTTATTACCATACACAACTTGCATTCAGGTACAATGTTGCTCGAATAAAGATCCGTTCACTTGGGGACTCCTACTGCGGGCACATGGAAAATATTCTATCTCTGGAGTGATCAATCTGCTAGAGTTTCCCTACTTCTAGCGTAGGATGGGAAATAAGGGGAGAGCTGCCTCTTATTTATAGATATGGCGGTGGACCACGATATCGCATACGCGATATCGCAGGGGATGACGCAATATCGTGTACACGATATCGCATGGGATGCGATATCTCATGCGAATCACATCTCATCAGTGTTATTTGTGATCACAAATGTAGCCTAAGATTAGCCTTTTACTTCATAATCCTTAGTACTTCTATACCTTTCTTATTAGATTGATAAGAATACACCAAGATCACAAAAAATCCTAAGCATTGTAGAAAGAGAAGAATAATGGTAGAAAGAGAATGATAAGAGATTCTTATTTGATCACATGAAGTCCTTATGAAGTTGGTGATTAAGATGATTTGATATCGTCCCATCCTTAGTTGAGATCAAGTTCATCCACATTTAGTGACTTTGCGTTGCCATATCTTGATCCTTCAATCATTAAGAGTTCATGACAATTCCCAAAGGATAACCACCACACCAAGAAAAGAAGAAAAGAGAAGAAGGAGAAAAGGAAGGACCTTAGTTAGAGGGGTGCCTTCAAGCATAGATAACATGTTTTTCTAGCCCCGTAACTAGTGCTTGTAGTCATTATCTTATCTAAGGGATTTTCTTTAAGTTTCCATGTGTTTTATGTTTGTTTTGTTTTGTTTTTCATGGGATCCACATCATGCAAAGACAAGCTTCCTGTTATGATTGGCAATAGGAGTGGTGAGAGACTAATGAAGGAGAATCATAAAACTTGAGAAAGAAGTTGGGAACAAAAGATGAAAAATCTTCTTGAAGTCACATCCTTGTCCATTTCTACTTGGTCTATTCTAAGTTTGTTAAGTAGCAAGATCATTGATTACTTTAAGTTTCAATTGCAAAAGGACCTCACACTCCCATGATGTAGAGCCTCATAGAGTTTAAAGGAATGGATGAATGTTATGAACTCATTTTCTAATATTATTAGAAAATTAACAATATGTTAATTGAGGATGTAATCTAGAGATAAAATTTGATCATTTAACAATTAATCATAATAGTAAAGATTGCATTAATTAACTTTCAATAGTAGCAGTAGCCACAACAAAATCTCAAGATGTTAGAACAAAAAAAACAAAACAACATACAAGAGAAAATAAACAAAGTAAAATATATAAAAGAAGTAGTAAAATATTCAAGAAAATAGAAAACATATGAAGAATGAGGTAAAATAAAAAGGTAAAAAATTGGGTAGGCTTCACAAAATGTTAAAATGATTGGCTAGCTCCTCTACAACTAAGTTAAAAGAAGGAGATTTGAAAAAGAGAGCATGCTTGTCCATCTATTAAGGTGTTAGTGCTAGTAGTTATCCTATGTTCTAGGAAAGGCTTCACGTATTAGATGTTAACTAACAATTGTTTCTTTGGGCTTGTAGGATGGTGATGAGTGGCGAGGTACCCTTATGCCCAACCATATGAATCTCTAAGGCATTTACGTGCAATCCAGTTGAATTCCATGGACCTATAGTTCTCTAGTATACTAGTTCTTCCAGGAAGAGAAATGGGCATTGAGAACGTTTGTTGTCTTCCCAACTAGAATTGTGAAGCTCAAGGGTATGGTTTAAGTGCAATTGAGATACATGATTTTTCTTATTTTATGTTTTATAATTTTGATCACCTACAACAAGAATGAAAGGTAAAGTAATTCAAGATCTAATTCATCTACTACCTAGCTAGCCTAACACAAGTAACCACCCCACTTTCTTGGACATATCTTGAACACATATAGTGCCATTGGGCTACCAAATGTTAAGCGTTGCTGGGTTACCAAGTACTATATGTATGCTCAAAGTGGTCATGCTTGTGTTCATTAACAATTGGAAATTAATTGCTTAATTGAAATGCAATAAAATAAAGGGCATTAATAGAAACATTAATCTATTCTTAGTGCTACAAGGATTGTCAAAAGAGTTCATTTTTATTCTCATCACACTGTTGCACTTAGGTACATTAATTTTTGAACAAAGAACCATATACACTTAGACTTCTTTTGTGGGTACTTAGAAAATATTCTAACTCTAGGGAAAATAAATTATAAGAGCTTTGCTACTTTGACTAGAAATTGAAAAAACTGATGCCAAATCAGGAGCCCAAGTGCTATATTTATAGGCCAACGTATACCTCCCAATGTCAGATACCTGACGTTGCATTTGGATCCCACTATTGGATACCTAACATTGGAGGAGACAAAAACAATGTGATTCATCATACCTCCATGACTGAATGAAAACTTGTCCTCAAGTGAAGAAGGGGAGAAACAAGTTCTTTACAAAATATTGGGTAGGTATGGGATTATTGATTGACATACAAATTGACTCAAATGGAATAGCAAAATTTGAGTGCCCAAGTGTACAGAGATACAAATTTTTACAAAATTGGGTGTTCATGATAAGAGAAGTGAACACTCTGGAAAACATTGACATCCAATACCTCTTGGTAGTTGAAGAGTGAGAGAGAAGATCCAATGATTGTGAATGGTCTGCATTGTGTGGTACTATTGCATCATCCTTGATGAAGATAGTCTTGCTTCTAGTCCAGGCTTCCCATTGCAATCACAATAGAATCATGAATTAGTATGCAATATGTAACATAGAGTTGGTAAATGCCTTATCTTGTTGGTGGTTACACTCGGCTAGGTTGTGATTGTGGTAGATTGATTCCTTTAGTGGTGTTAGCGGGAAGGCTAACAAATAGGGTAAAATAGATAAGTGGTCCATTAAATTTGAAAAGAGTTCAACATAAGAAAATATTTGAATAGGGTGTAAGAATTTACAACAACAAAAAGGAAGGTTCACTAAAAACTATTGTGAAGATGTGCATAATTGGATGTCATTGATGGGGAAAAAAAAAAAAAAAAAAAGAATTTGATTATAAGAGTGTCTACTGGTAAAGAACTTAACTAACCCAACCAAAAGATATGAAAGTGGGTCCTTCCCAAAGCAAGCATAGGCCTTTTATACCTTTGCATAACTTCAAACCAAAGAGTCCATGGGCTCTGTGGATAATTAATTGTTACAAAGGGTTAAGTACAAAGACTCAAAAGAAACTAACTAAGAATTCCAACACATCAAACCTAGACATCGAACAAGAACATGGAATTGGTAGTGAGGTGAGACATGGAAAGCATAGATGGATGAGAGAGAGTGGAATGGAGTCCCTGATTAAGTTAACATAAAGTCCCTTGTGGATTTTATGATTAAATGACTTGATAGAATCCATCCTTAGTCCAGACCCAAAACCAACCATGTTTAGTGACTTTGCATCATTATTCTAAGACCAATCCATCCCTTGAGACACAAGAGTGCTTCCACAGAACAACCATTGTTCCTTATTAGAGAAGAAAAGAGAAGTAGAAAGTGAGGAAGGACCTTGGTTAGAGGGGATGAGTTCCATAACTAGTGCTTGTAGCCTATTTATTTTGTCTAAGGGGTGTGCTTTGAATTCCCATCATTTTTTTGATGAGAACTACACCATGAAAATATGTATGCATTTATTTTGTCTAAGGGGTGTGCTTTGAATTCCCATCATTTTTTCTGATGAGAACCATACCATGCAAAGACTTATTCAACTTCCTTTTATTGGTCAACACGGAACGATATGAAATTCATGAAAACACACATGTACCTAGGAAAATAGAAAGGTACAAAGAATATTAAATCCCCTTGAAGTCACACTATGTTCAAACCTTTGAATCGTTCCCAATTCTAGAAACTACGAAAGTTACAAATTTGTTAAAGTTTTATTAATGAAAAAGGGATTGCACGTTTCTAGAACAATGAAAACCATAGAGTTTGTGGATGGGTGGATGTTGTGGCTCACTCCTTATTGCATGAAAAAGAAACCATGTTCTAATTATCCATAACGAAATTCAAAGCCAAAAACTAGATACCAACAATCAAATAACAAAAAAGTACATACCACCATCAAGCAATGCATAACCATTGTACCAGACACTTATTAACAAGAAGTTAGAAAGTCACATAAAACAAAAACAAAACAAAAACAAAAAAAAGAAAATTTAAATAATTCCAGAAATAGCAAATGTACTAATTATGGTATAAAAAAAAATTAGAAAAGATTAATAACATGAAAACAAGAAGCTGTTAAATAAAAAATGTATAAAACAAAAAGTTGTAAAAAAAAAGTTTTAAAACAAAAAATGTGTAAAACAAAAAATTGAAAAATTGAGGAGCTGTTTATATGGTTAGCATGGGTGGCCATCTCCCCCATGACTAAGTGGAAAAGAGGAGATTTGAATTATGGAGCGTGGTTGTCCATCTAATGAGGCATTTGTTGTATTTGTTGGTTGATGCTCATGGAAAGGTTTGATTTGTTGGATGTTGACCAACTATTTCTTATTTGGGCTCTTAGGTTTGTAGATCATCATGGTCCTAGAAGGAAAAGTTTCATAAATGATGTAAGGTCCTTCCCACAATGTTTCAAACTTAGTTCGTTGAGGTACGTGTGTGGGGTTCCAATAGAGAACTTTATCTCCTAGTTGAAATTTGACTTTTTTGATTTTAAGGTCATGAAACTTTTTGTTATAGGCCTTCTGCAACTCATTATATGATAGGGCTACTAATCAATTCTTGTCTAGCAGGTTGAGATTCATTAGTCTTTCTTTTTGTGCTAGACTCAAGTTGAGGTCGAGGTCACAGGCTATTGAAAGTGTATAAAGCTTGGATTAAATATAAAGTATTGGTAATTTTCCATACACAAGCTCATAGGGAGAATAGCCTATAGGAAATTTCCATGTTCAGGGGCCCAAAGGGCATCATTGAGTTTTGTGCTTTCCTATACTTGCTAATAGTTCTTGTTAGAATCCTTATGATTTTCCTATTGGTAACCTCCGCTTGACCATTAGCTTGGGGGTGGTAGGATGTTGTGAGTTTGTGCTCAATCCCCAAGCATTGCATGAGTTTTTGAAAATTAGTACTTGTAAAGTGAGTTCAATTATAATAAATTAATGCACATGGTACATCAAACCTATTTACAACATTTTTTTCTACAAACCAAGTAGCAGTAAAAGATGTATAGTCGATGATGGCTGTTGCTTCTACCCATTTTGTATAATAGTCATAATGACTATGGTGCATGCCTTTCCATTTGACATGGGTGTGATTGGATCCATGAAATTAATGCCCTAGATGTCAAAGGGTTCCAATGGTGAAATCCATTGTTGAGGTTCCTCCATTTGAGTATTCATTCCACCATCTCGTTGGCATCGTTCACAAGAGCTGATGTAATGGTGAGAATCCCTAAAGATTGTTGGCCAATAGTACCCTACCATTAGGATTTTAATGGCCATGCGTCTCCCAGCATAGTTTTCTCCACAAGGACCTTCATGAGCATATTGGAGAATGCATAGTTGATTAGTATTAGGGACACACCAACAAACCAAGCCATTGGTGCACACTTTGTAGAGGTGTCCATTAATCTCCATGAAGTGTTTTACCTAGTGAAGAAACTAGTGTTTATTTTGGTGGTCCAATCCTTGTGGCATCTCCTGAGTGAGAAGATAGGTAAGAATGTTATTATAACATTTAGGCTCATTAGGCAATTGTTTAGTTATAGCCCTGGAAAAGAGGAGTCCATAAGGAAAGATATTAGACAGTGGATTTTCTTCCTCTTTGTTATCACATCACAACCAAGACAAGTGATTAGTGACCACATTCTCAGTGCCCTTTCGATCTATCATCGTAAGATTGAATTCTTATAAGATCACCAGCCACCATAGGACACAAGGGCTTATTGTTGGCTTGTTTATCATGAAGTAGATGGCAATGTTCTTCATGTGCACAAACACATTGTATCCAAGAACATAATGCCTAAAGTTCTCTAGAGAAAAATACCACTACAATCAATTCTTTTTTTGTAGTGGTGTTGTTCAATTGTGCACCCACAATGCTTTGGCTAGCATAGTGAATGTAGTATGGACGTTTCTTGTCATCTAATTGTGTAAGCATGGATTCCAAAGCATAATTTGATGTATCCATCATGATATGAAATGGTTTGGACTAGTTAGGTGCTTGTAGGATTGGAGTTTCTAAAAATTTCTCTTTTAGCTATTGAAATGCTTTTTTACATTCCATAGTCTAGAAAAAAGGAGCATCTTTCTTTGTTAGGTCAACTAACGGTTTTGCGATCTTAGAGAAATTCTCTATGAATTGGCAGTAGTAGCTAGTATATCTAAGGAATTATTGAACATCTTTGATAGTTTTTGGTTGGCAGGTTATTCCTTGGATGACCCTTATTTTCTTAGAGTCTACCTCAATTCCTACTTGTGATATTCTGTGCCCCAATACAATGCCCTCCTAGACCATTACATGAATTTTTTGCCAATTAAACACAAGTTGATTTTAACACATCATTTTAGCACTTGCTCAAGGTGGTCCAAGGCTTACTCAAATGTAGCTCCATAAGTGAAGAAGTCATCCATGAAGACTTCCACACCACTACCAATCTATTGTTGAAAAATGCTTAGAACCAAGCATTGGAATGTAGCAGGAGCATTGCATAGACCAAAAGGCATCTTACGATATTCAAAAGTCCCCTAGGAACTTGCAAATGTTGTCTTGGCTTGGTTCTCTAGTGCAATTTAAATTTGGTTATAGCCATTGTACTGACCTAAATCGTCGGTGTAAGGCTGGAATGGAAATAGACACCGAGAGATCGTCGGGCAGCCACAGCTGACCCTGCCTTCGCTTGAGGGCAAGCTAGAAAAGGGAACGATGGCAGAGTGCCTTGGATGGTTTGCACGCAAATCAACCAAGGACTTCCCCAAGCGTAAGCTACGGCTAGCGCTGGGGTTATCGTAAACGGTATGTAAACGGAATGCAAATGGCGATATGAAATGTAAATAAAGCGTACTGAATTATGAATGAAGTATGAACAAAGTTATATTTGTAAAGCATAAATAGAACTAAACAATGTAAATGGGAGACAATAATGAAACTGTATTATATTGTTTTAGAAAAATGTGCACCGGTCAAAGCGTAGTTGCACAAGTGTGAATGGCAAGTTAAACGCTTAGCCCCGGAAGGATATGATGTGACGATGTGAGAAGAACTTGAAAGCCAAAAATCGGATGTGCTGAGCGCCCAAGGATTGCAAGTTCTGTCCTCCTTCGGAATCGCCAATTTCTCCAATCTTTGCCTCTTCCAATCTTCTTCTCCTTCTTGCTGCTTTTGCTTTGCTTTTCTTTGCCTCCTTCTTCTTGTTTCTTCTTATTTCTTTGTCTTTTGTTTCCTCTCCTCCAATTTGTGTGAATTGGTAGACGGCGAAGGCAGGCACGGCAGCGTCAGCAGAGAGAAGACAGCATCGATAGGCAACACAGTAGCGCAGCAAGCACAGAAGAGCGACGTGGCAGCGCGACAGTCGGCAGGCACAGTGACGGGAGCACAGAGGACAATGGCGCAACACGGCAGGGATGACGCAACAGAGACTCACCGAGCACAGGAGGGATGGTGACGCGGCAGGCACAGGGCAGCAACGCAGGAGTGGTGAGACGTCAGCGACGCGGACAATGATGTGACAGGGGCTGCGGAGGAGACAACATGGCAGGTCACGCGACGATGCAGCAGAGAGACAACCGTGCAGCGGAAACAGCGACACAGCACAGTGGACGGTGGATTCAGTGACGGTAGCAGCGTCGCAGGCAGAGGCAGTGCAGCAGCAATGCGGTGAGCAGGGAATAGTGATGCGGCAAAGGCAGCAAACAGCAACGTAGTGGACAGTGTAGGAGGCGACGATCATGGAGCTGCTACTGATAAATTGATCCTAGAATAATTAAATCAGAAAACTGACCCTACCAAAAAGGATTCCATTGATGATATGCAAAAACATCCAACGTTGTAGAGAGGAGCATAATCTTCACATTTTCCTTTGCTCAACAATTGACGCATGTGCCTTTGAACTGCCATAGGGAATTTTTAATCATTTTATATTTATAACAGCACGTGCAAACCATCCACTTGTATGATCTGGATAATTTTCTGAATGCTTGAAAGGGCTTGAATCATTTTCCATTAAAGTGCTAAGCTGAAATCAGTGGTGTTTCATTGGCCCCTCTTTGTTGACATCTGGAGGAATTCACTCGAGAGGAGTCGACAAAGAAGTGCAAAACACCATGAACAAACAAAGCATCAAACATTAACCATTAGCCTTTTGCTGGGTATTATCGCACCATTTTCAGAAGTACATGGGATTGAGGGAATGTGGTTCAAGATGCAAGGGAATCGATTGTAACCAGGGAGGCTAGGAGGTTAAGGGCGATGATTGCTGCTGGGATTTTGTGGGAGAGGAATGCTCTCTTGTGCACAAGTTATGTCATTGGTCCTTGTCAACAGCCGGGTTTTTAGCAGACTCGGAACCAAGACATAGGTGGTGCGTTCTTTGGAGAAATGGGACTCTTATAGAGTATTTTTGGGGCCCGTTGTAAACAACCAAAGCCACGCAGTGATGTGCAACATGGTCTCTTTGAGACACAAGTGTAACTATTTTTTTCAAGACAATTGCTTTCTCGCTTAGGGGTTGTATGAGAATAGCCAATAGTCTTTTGTTTATGATGTCAACGGGGTCTTGAAGACCTTTTCTGTGCATTTTGCTCTTTGTTGATTTTTTGTTTTTCTTTTTTTTTGTTCTTTTCGGTCTTTTTGAAAGAGCTTGCTTTTTGTGCCATGCTTGTGTTTGAGCACTTGCATTTCACATCATGTACCATGTATTGTGTTTTGCATCGCAACTGCTTAGAGAGCTACAGTGTGCAACAATGTACCAAGAGTTTTGAGATGAGTGGAATGTATCAAGAGGGGGTGTAATCGAATAGGATAAGGGAACATGATTGGGAAATGGGGGATGCATCGGGAATCGGGAATGTACTTATGAACGGATTGATTAACCCAGTCGCATGCGTTAGGAAAAATGTGATATCTTGTCATCACGATGAAATGCATCTATGCACAAATGCCTCAGAAGTGTCATCCTGCAAACACAACTCCAAGAAGACAAGAAAACCACAAATGAAACAATCAGCTAAACACTTTAAGCAAGGAGATGGAGTCACCACGTGCAGCTTTCAAAGCAAACAGAATCATGAACAGCATCAGTTTCATTAGGCCCCATGAGATGAATCATGCAACAAGTTTTTGTGGAACAGGAACAACCAACTGCAGCAACAGATCTTTTCAAATTTTTGCTTGGTCATCAATGATGTCACTAGTTTATAGTCTTAGTGAACTGTTGTGGATTAGTTTCAAGTCATAACCCCTTGGACGGTGCCAATTTAGCGTCATAGCAGATGGTGCATTGCTAGTTTATAGTCATGGCGGACTATGAAGAGGCAAACTAGTTTATAGTCTTAGTGGACTCTAGATGCTAGTTTCATGTCATGGCGGAC
>MNCI01000520.1:373128-399256 GCA_015680685.1 Gnetum montanum | reverse complement strand
CTTAAAGAAGTGTTCTTTTGTTTTAAGGCTTGTGTGACCTGGGTCAATGCATTGGCTAGGTCTTTTCCATTTGGGACATTCTTATCTATAGGGATTTGGTCCATTTGACCTAGTATTTGTATTTCTCATGGAGGGGTTTTCACATTAGTAGTTGAGAATGTTGGGTTTGGGATATGACTTGTACTAGGCTCATTAACGGACGAACTCATGGGAACGGTGCTTAGTGGTGTAGGCTTTGGTAGACCTAATTCATATCTATGGTTTTCTATTTCCATGCGCTCTCTTTTTTCTCTTTCTAAGCACTCTCTTATTAGCCTATCGGCAAGATGTTCTCGCACAGGTCGTCGAGAAGGGGATGTGGGTTGTGTGCCAGGGTGTTTTGGCACTCGGATCACAAAGGGAATGGGTCGGTTTTTAGATGGTGTGTTTGTTGTGGTGGCAACTGAAGGAGGTATGTGGATGATGAATGGTTTTGATGGTGTGGGGGACGTGCGTGTGGTAAAAGGGATTTGAGGAGATGTTGGGGTAGGGGCGTTTTCTGAAGGCCTCTGAATCACAAAAGGTCTTCGCGGGACGTCTTATCTATTTTCCATATGGATAGTATTAATCACATATGGGGCATCGTTGATTTTCATATTGAGAGGATCTTTATAGACCCCCATGGATTGATTTTGGGGCCTTACCGGGTTTGTCTCGTCAAATGCTACTTCATCCCCATCTATCATGCGTTGTATGTCTTTCTTCAATACATAGCAGTAATTAGTCCCATGACCACACCATTGATGATACTCATAAAACCTATCCAACCTAAAGCCTTTTGGGATAGGGGTTTCGTTGGGTGTTGCTAAGGCTGGATTTTTGGCCAATTCGCAAAAGCGATCATGTCTTTGTGAGGCCGCAGGAGACATTTGTTTATGTTGAATTAACCCAGCCTTTAGAAGTTGATCAAGCATTTGTGAAGGCTTCATGGGCAATGGTGTGTACTGAGTAGGGTCTTTTCTTTCGAAGGTACGTGCATGACCTATGTTGTTATTTCTATTTGAGGAGCTTTCAGGTGTATGAGTGGGTGCTGTTCTTTCATAGTTGTTTAGGATAGTGGGTTGTTTTCCCTCAGCCACTGCTGCTACCATTGTTTTGGGTTTATCTTTCCTTATGTGTTGGCTTCTAAAGGTTGAGTAGGCTGGGTCATTACTTGTTTGTGCCGCTTCTTCTATGTCTTTGATTTGTACAAATGCTTGGCTCAATGTGCGGGCTTTTAGGTAGTAAAGTTTTGACTTAATAAAGTCATTCACGGCTGACTTAAGGATAGTGAGTAAATATGTTTCGGGGATAGGTTCATGAAGTTCGTTTAAGGCTGCACTCCACCTTTGGATAAATTTCTGTGCTGGCTCTAATGGCGCTTGTTTAATTTGAATCAAGCTATCTAATGTGGCTTCAGGTTTTAGATTGTATTTGAAACGGGTGACAAATTGATGCAACAAATTCTCTAAAGAAGATATGGAGCTACGGGGTAGAGATCGGTACCAGTCTAAGGCTTTTCCGGTTAAGGACATTGCAAACACTCGCAAGATTACATGGGGCCATGCTTGAAGTAAAAGGCTTTCGGTTCTAAATGTCACTAGGTGGGCATTTGGGTCCCCTTCTCCATTGTACTTGGTCAGTTGAGGTAATGAGACTCCTTTTGGCAAGGTCAAGGGTGGAACTGAGGGGTCAATTGGGTCATCTTGATAGAAATCTAGTACCTTGACTTCCTCATTGTTGAAAGTTTTAAGGCGTTTTAATTCTTCTGCCAACGAGTGCATCATTTTTTGTGTGTCTGCCCATTCTTGGGCGGTAGGCAAACCAATGGATTGAGTTGATTGTGGATGATAATGGTTTAATTGTTGCATTGTTTGTGGAAAAGCAGGTTGTTGGGCTAACATTTGTTGTGGTGGGATGGTATTCGGGACTGAGACTACTGGTGGAACCCATTGCCCAGCCACATGTTGTGAGGCAACACCTTGAACATGTTGGGTAGGAGTAATCAATGGTGCCCTATGAATTTGCATCTGGGGTATGTAATGGGTGGATGTGGAAGCTGGTATGACTGACGGTATTCCAATTACTTGAGGTTGGAGGATTGACCCTGCGTTGGTTTGGGGGAGTTGTTGGGACTGCACTGGTGGAGGAATGATGGAAGTGGATGCATCAGAGTGAATGTTATTGAGCATGGAGAAGATAGGAATGGAATGGGAAATAGGTGCTTGAATGTTTGTGGATGAAGAAGGAAACATAGTTTCTTCTAGGAAAGGATGGGATAATAGGTTTGTGTGGGCATGGGGGCTAACAGTATGGTATGATTCTCCATGTTCAGATTGGGCTGCAAAGTCATCTTCTTCATCTTGAGGCTCTATGGGAGGTAGTTGTAAGGCTTGACTTCTAGTCATAAGAAGTTGGGATATGAGTTTATGATGGTTTTCAGATAGTGGGATTATGTCAAAAGATGAAGGGATAAACTCACGTCCTCCTTTATGGATGAATTCATATTCTCGCTTAGCTTCCCTCTCTATACGATTAATGGGTAGGTTGGCTTGGATCTTGACACAGATAAAATTATATTGTTCGGGTGTAAGAGTTGCATGAATAGGGCCTTTGCCTTGTAGCCTGAGGGATTGGCGTGTAGGGCCTTGAGAATTTATGTGTTCAATAACGGTTATAGATTCCGTAGCAGTCACAGGGTTTGAAGCAATTGGTAGTGTTATTGGATTGACTTGGGAAGATTCCATGATAAATGTGAATGGACTGGGATAGACAAATGGAGTTGGATCGTAAGCAGTTGTAGTGTGGGATGACACAAGCTTAGTGTGATCAACAGGGATGAAGAGACTCAAATGGGCAATATGGATGAGTTTTGATAGGTAGTGAGGTTTTAATCAATAACAAGAAAGAGGCCCTCCTTCTAGCGCCAAAAAACTGTACTGAGCTAAATCGTCGGTGTAAGGCTGGAATGGAAATAGACACCGAGAGATCGTCGGGCAGCCACAACTGACCCTGCCTTCACTTGAGGGCAAGCTAGAAAAGGGAACGAAGGCAGAGTGCCTTGGATGGTTTGCACACAAATCAACCAAGGACTTCCCCGAGCGTAAGCTACGGCTAGCGTTGGGGTTATCGTAAACGGTATGTAAACGGAATGCAAATGGCGATACGTTATGTAAATAAAGTGTACTGAATTATGAATGAAGTATGAACAAAGTTATATTTGTAAAGCATAAATAGAACTAAACAATGTAAATGGGAGACAATAATGAAACTGTATTATATTGTTTTAGAAAAATGTGCACCGGTCAAAGCGTAGTTGCACAAGTGTGAATGGCAAGTCAAACGCTTAGCCCCGGAAGGATATGATGTGACGATGTGAGAAGAACTTGAAAGCGAAAAATCGGATGTGCCGAGCGCCCAAGGATTGCAAGTTCTATCCTCCTTCGGAATCGCCAATTTCTCCAATCTTTGCCTCTTCCAATCTTCTTCTCCTTCTTGCTGCTTTTGCTTTGCTTTTCTTTGCCTCCTTCTTCTTGTTTCTTCTTGTTTCTTTGTCTTTTGTTTCCTCCCCTCCAATTTGTGTAAATTGGTAGGGTGTTTATAGGTTTGGGCTAGGGTTTTGGCTAGGGTTTGCTTTGACCAGGTTCAATGCATCTATGCTGGAAAGTTGTACATGAGTTGGATGTGTGTTGGCAATTTGCCTTCTCTTGGCCAGGTTCAATGTATTTTACAACTTATGGGTCATTTGAGCCCATAAAAAAAATACAAATAATTAAAAATACAAGCCCTAAAACTTTAGAAAATTTAAAAAGATGTCCAGCGGCGGTGGCTCCCTTGATTAAAAATAAAAATTATTTTTTTTTGTTGCTTGGGCTAGAAAATTCTCTAATGTTTGGTAAAACAATTTTTTAATCATGGGGAGGATAGTAGCCGGTGACGCAGTTGATCTGGGGACTAGGGAACTGGCCATTGATGAGAATGCCCTTCTGCGGCACGCCGAGCGGCCAGATTGTGCCCCAGGTGGTGTTCCAGGCATAGAATCTGTATGGGTCCTCTGCAACTACACCTTTCAGTGCTGATGCTACGACAACAACCACACAAATAGCAACTGCGCAGCGCCACCACTGTGAATCCATTGCAGAGACACAGCCGCGAGTCTCATGCTCCCCCGCTCTGCTCTGCTCTACTAGACCTTGGTTCCACTCGCAGTGATTAGATCAGACACACAGGATCTACGTAGAGCTATGTAGCCAGTTATGAATGCCCGCCAAAGAACGCCCGCTGGTTTCGTCACATTCGCCTCTCCTTTATAGTCACTCCTCCCAACTGCTTCTTTCAACGTTTTGAAGGGGGAAAGAAAAACAAAGGAGACACGAAAACACACGCGAAGGGTCGCGAGCAGCGGAGAGGTGGCGGCGCGATGGAAGAAAAAACAACGGCGTAGTGGCAGAATCAGCAACGTGGCAGGGGCATGGTAGAGGGACGGTGCAGCGGAGGGAGAACAGACAGCAGAGTGGTGGCAGCAGAAGACGGCAATGGGCAGAAAACAACAAGCGACGCGGCAAACAGGAGGAAGAGCAACGCTGCGGGGCAGGAGACAGTGATGCAGTAGTAGCTGCACAAAAAAAAAAAACAACGACGGCAGGCTTGGTGGTGGTCTGCGGAGAGGCGGCCAGAGCACAGGAGCGACGTGTCAGAGGGCGGTGGTTGCAGCACAGAGCGACGTGTCAGAGGGCGGTGGTGCAACACAGAGCGACGGTGCAGGAGTCAAACGATGGCAGAGAACAATCCACGACGGGCTTCAAACAGCGACAGGCAACGTAGAACAGCAACGTGGCAGGTTGGAAAAACAACAACGCAGCGGAAAATAGACAGCGACGGCAGCCAGAAGACAGCAACGCACAGAGGCAGCATGGTGGCAGGAAACAGCGGGTGACGCGGCAGGAGAAGAGACAGCCATGCGGCGGGGCAGAAGACGGCGACGGCAGGCACGACAATGTCAGCAGAGAGAAGACAGCGTCGACAGGCAACACAGCAAGCACAGAAGAGCGACGTGACAGCGCGACAGTCAGCAGGCACAACGATGGGAGCGTAGAGGACGATGGCACGACGTGGCAGGGATGACGCAACAGAGATGCACCGAGCACAGGAGGGATGGCGACGTGGCAGGCGCAGGGCAGCAACGCAGGAGTGGCGAGACGTCAGCGACGTGGACATCGACGTGACAGTGGCTGCGGAGGAGACAGCACGGCAGGTCATGCGACGATGTAGCAGAGAGACGGCCATGCAGCGGAAACTGCAACACAGCACGGTGGATGGCGGATTCGGCAGCGGTAGCAGCGTCGCAGGCAGAGGCAGTGCAGCAGCAACTCAGTGAGCAAGGAATAGTAATGTGGCAAAGGCAGCAAATAGCAACATAGTGGATAGCGCAGGAGGCGACGATCATGGAGCTGCTGCTGATAAATTGATCCTAGAATAATTAAATCAGAAAACTGACCCTGCCAAAAGGATTCCATTGATGATATGCAAAAACATCCAACGTTGTAGAGTGGAGAATAATCTTCACATTTTCCTTTGCTCAACAATTGGCGCATGTGCCTTTGAACTGCCACAGGGAATTTTTAATCATTTTATATTTATAACAGCACGTGCAAACCATCCACTTGTATGATCTGGATAATTTTCTGAATGCTTGAAAGGGCTTGAATAATTTTCCATTAAAGTGCTAAGCTGAAATCAGTGGTGTTTCAGCCATTATAGCTATCTAGAAAGTTGTAGTAGCAATGCCCAGATATTGTGTCTAGCACTTGATCAAAAAATGGCAATGGAAAATTGTCCTTGAATGTTGTCATATTCAGTAACCAAAAATTGATACAGATCCACCACTTGTCACCTTTCTTTGGCATAATTATGAGTGGACTTACCCACTCACTATCTGCAATGGGATAAATGAACCCTGCCTTGAGGAGTTATTTGATTTCCTTCTTAAGGATCTACTTTAATTTGGGGTTTAATTGCCTTTAAGGCTATCTATTTGGCTTCATGGTTGGATTAGTGTAGATGTGATGCTAGCATATCCTAAGATCAATCCTTGTGAGTTTAGGATATAGTCAAGCAAAAGCTACTAACCATTTTTCAACTATCTTAAATATCATCTTTTTCTGCTCTAGAGCAAGATTTGCATTGATTATGACTAGCTTCCCATTTTTCAAAAACATAAATTTCATTTTGGTCGATAGTGTTTTTAGTCGAAGGGGCTTTTGCTTGAAACTTTTAGGAAGTTCTAACTCTCCCTAATAGGTATCATCATTTGTATCATTAGAGAGTTGGTAATGAACTTGCTTTAGTTCATTCATGACTATGACATATGCACATGTTAGGCTCTTAGTTGGTTTCATGCAAAGTGTGCTTCTCTTAGAATTAGTGGTTAGCCACTAGGTGCCCTTTTATTTTGTGACTGCTATGCACAGACACCTTTGAATTTCAACTTCTAGTGCACATTACTTGCATGTAGAGATAGATTCTTGTTTCATGGCCTAAATTTTCTACACACAATTGCACCTTGTATCGTTGTACGTGATGCATGGAACACGTTTCTTCTTGATCTTTCCAAATGTATTTTCTTTAGATATTTCCAAGGAAAGATCTTTGATACCCATCCTTACATCAATGGTGTTAAGCCATGCCCTTCCCATAATGATTTGAAAATCCCCTTTCTACCTTGATCACTAGGAAATTAGTAGGATAAGACTATCCATAGATAGTGGTCACAATATCTTCTACTAGTCCCAATGGAACAGTGATGGATTGGTCTACCAATTCTCATCTTATATTGCTCTTCTTGAGAGGAGGCAGGTTCAATGTAGTGTATATCTCATGAGAAATTAAATTAACATTAGAACCTGAGTCAAAAAGAGCCTTACATGGTTCGTTCCCAGTAGTCTACAAATAAATGAGAGGACTTCCAGGATCAACTAATTTTGTAGGAAGGTTTCCAACATGGATCCAATTAGATATGATGTGAGTAAGCATTATAGTATGGATCCTAGGCAAATTTTGGTTTGAAGGGGACTCAAAGGCATTTGATATAGAGGAAGATGTAAGGGCAAGATTGTCAACCGTAGGTGTATGTAAGGGCTTAGGTAGACTACATGGTTGGAAGAAAGGTATTTTCTTTGATCGAGTATTCGTACCACATGGTTGATTAATCAATTGTAGGTTAATGATCCTATTAGCATTGCGTTGTTGCAGTTGAGTTGGTAGTTCACACTGCATAGGTGGGCTAGGTGGTAGCTGTGCAGGTGGAGGAGGAACATGTGCAGGAACAGAAGGAGGATAAGGGTAAGAGGTGATATCCCTCCTTGCATGTGGAGAATGAATTTGATAATTATTAGGAGGGTAGTAGTGAGGTTGAAAAGTAGAAACATGACTAGAGGAGTCATGTGGAGACAAGGGTTGCTGAACATAGTAACCATATGGATTAGGTTGTTGATAAGGGTGTTGCTACCTTGATGGTGCCAACACCCATGATTGTGGTTGGTACCTTGGTGGTGCTAGCACCCATGATTGTGGTTGCTAACATTGTTGATACTGCTCATATGATTATGGTGGAGCTCCACTTGGACAATATGGTTGTTGCTAATAGAACTACCTAAAATTACCTTAAGGATAAGGACATATTTTGGATGTTTACCGTGGTATTAGTTGTGGATTCAAAGCATACACCCTAGACTCTTGTAAGTGTGACACAATGGAGTAACATCCTTTAGGATGTACATATTGATAGACATCATACCTACCATCATCATTTGATTCATTTTCTGCAACCTCTTCTACTACAACAATCTTGCTCTTACCTTTTTGATAAGCACATTCAACTTTCTTGTGCCTCCTACACTCAGGATCACTACCTTGTTCTTTGGACTCTTCAGGAATTTTTAAAATAGCTTGGAATTTGCTATCCATGGAGTCTCATAATTGATCAACCTTGGCCATAATTTTAGATTGAAATTTTTGGAGTGGCAAGGTTTACCTATTCACCACCTCATTAGATGTGGATTTTTCCTCACTGTTGTAGAATTGAGCCTCCTTCTTGTGAATGGAAGGATCACGGTTATGCTCTTCTACACTTTCTTTTTTTCTTAGTTCTCCATCCTCTTTAGTTACCTGCTTGATTAATATTTGTATCTAATGGGCACTTAATTCTAATAGTTACCCCTGGGCATAGATACCGAGGGTTCTCCTCATTTTTTATCAAAGCCTGTCTACAATGTGGCAAAGTTGATCCAGTTGAGAATAACCATGGCTAGGACATTTGTGCATTAAGGAATAGTATTGGTCGATGGCAGCATCCAAGGGTTCACATGTTCCTTATTTTCAACCTTGGGTTTACCTTCTTAAGTTGGACACTCTGGAGTATGTTTGATACTTATCACTAAACAATTCAAGCATGGTACTCCATTATCTGATAGATTTCAGCTTTAAGGATCGATACCAGTTCTTGGCTTCTTTGATGAGTGTCCTTGGGAACAACTTAAGTTTTTGTCACTTATTTTCTATACTCTGCAAGGCACATGCATCTTGAAAAGCTTGAAGATGATTTTGTAGATTAGAGTTATATCCTCCTTTGAATCAAGAAATATTGTTCATGTCTAGCCTTTTGATTTGACTATTCTTCACATGCCTTGTTGGAATTTATATCTCCTTTGCAATATTAAGCATACTTGAAGTAGCAAGAAGAGGCTCATCGAGGCCTTGATCATGGTGCCTATGTTGCCCTGAAATACCCTTTTGTTCATGACGATGTGCCTCTCTTGAATATCCATGCCCTTGATCTTGCCTTTCCCTATGGTTATTTCAATCTTGTCGGTCATCTTGGTCACCTCCACCACAGTTTTACCTCCTACAGTTATGATTAAAGTTAGAAGATGATGATGATGAAGGGGAAGAGGAAGGAGGACTAGCACTATTGTGACACCTGCTACCACCTCTTCAGTGATTGCGACCATGATCACAATCTTGTTTCTTGTCTGCATCCTTACCTTGACTTGCATCTTTGGATCCTTCTTTCTCATTGGATCCATTCTTACTAAAACCAAGATTGTGAATTGTGGACTGCAAGTTTTTGTTTTGACCTTTGTCACTGAAGTCAAAGAGAGGAATTTCATTGAATGAAAAACCCCTAGAGAAGGGTTCCCCACCATCATTTTGGTATAACAAGAATGGGGAATCATTAAATATTTTTCCCTTTGTAGTTTCATAGTGTTGTTCTAGCTATCAATCCTGTAGACATTGTGCTTCAGTGGGATGATAATCCCTAGTGTCAGTATCTTACACAATATATTTAGCATGATGTTGTTGGAGATCCCATCGGATAAGCATTTATTGAAGCATTGTAGGAACAGATCCATTGGGCAATAACACAATGCTACCATCCATGTCATGCCACCATAGCTATTCATCCTAGTGTAGGATGAATGTGAAATTTTGGTACATACTCATTAGGATGAGCATATAAAATTCAATATTGTTGAGTCACTGGTTGATGAGCTTCATCAGACTTGGGTGAAGAAGTGCTCTTGTGAGAAGAAGACATTTTATGTTAGAAGAATAAAAATCATAATGTGCCTGGAGATTTTTTTGTAGTAATTGTAAAATATGATATGACTTTATGGTTTGTTCCAATGATTTAAATAATTTCACTAGGTCCTAGATAGTGCACAAAAAAACCAAAAGGTCCCTAGCAATGGTGCCAATGATGAGAGATGAGGTACCCCTATGCCCAACCATATGAATCACTAAGGTGTTTATGCGTGATCTAGTCAAATTCCATGGACCTATAGATCTCTAGTACACTAGTTCTTCTAAGAAGTGAAATGAGCATTGGGAATGTTCATTGCCTTCCTAACTATACTTGTGAAGCTTAGGGGTATATTTTAAGTGTAATTGAGGTACATGATTTTTCTTATTTTGTGTTTTATAATTTTAATCACCTACAACAAGAATGAAAGGTAAAGTAATTTAAGATCTAATTCATCTACTACCTAGATAGCCTAACACAAGTAAACATCCCACTTTCTTGGATACATTCTAAACACATATAGTGTTGCTAGGCTACCAAACGTTAAGCATTGCTAGGTTACCAAGTACTATATGTATGCTCGAAGTGGTTGTGCTTGTGTTCATTAACAATCGAAAATTAATTATTTAATTGAAATGTAGTAAAGTAGAGTGCATTAAAAGAAACATTAATATATTCTCAGTGCTACAAGGATTGTCAAAAGAGTTCATTTTTATTCTCATCACACTACTATGCTCAGGTACATTAGTGTTCGAACAAAGAACCGTACACACTTAGACTTCTTCTGTGGCCACTTAGAAAATATTCTAACTATGGAGAAAATAAACTATAAGAGGTTTGCTACTTTAATGCAAAAACTAATGCCAAATCGGAAGCCTAGGTGCAATATTTATAGGCTAGTGTATACCCCTTGATGTCGGATACTTGACATCGCATCATACCCAACGTTGCGACTCTGATGTTGGATACTTGATGTCAAAGTAGATGAAAAAAATGTGATTCATTAGGTGGAAAATTATCATGGGGCTAGCAAGAAAAGTTGTATGAATGATGTAAGATCCTTTCCATAATGTTTGAAACTTTATATCTTGTAGTACATGCATGGGATTCCAATAAAGAAACTTATCACCTGTTTGAAATTTAACTCTTCTTATTCATGTGTCATGATGTTGTTTGACATGTACCTTATGTGCTTCATTCATTGATAGGGCTACTTGTCGATTCTCATCTAGCACATTCAATATCATTAGGTGTTCCTTTTGTGTTAGAATTAGGTCAAGGTCAAGCTCATAGGCCATTGAAAGTGTATAAAGCTTAGCTTTGATTGGAAGTGTTGGTAGTTTTCAGTACATCAAATCATATGGAGAATAACCTATAAGAAGTTTCTAGGTTAATCGATAAGCCCATAGAACATCATTGAGTTTTATTCTCTAGTCCTTTCTATATTTACTTACAGTGCATGTTAGTATCTTGGTTATTTTCCTATTAGTAACTTTGGCTTGACCATTAGCTTGGAGGTGATAGGGATTTGTTAATTTATGTTGCATCCCTAAGCATTCCATTAATTCTTGAAAAGTAGCATTTGTAAAGTGAATTCTATTATCAAAAATAAGTGTCATAGGCACACTAAACCTGTTTACCACATTTTATTGAATAAACCATGTTGTAGTAGAAGATGAATAGTTGGTGACTACTACAACTTTAGCTCACTTAGTGTAGTAGTCAACTACTACTATGATATATGCCTTCCCATTGGATATGGGGTTGGTGTATACCATGAATTCAATGCCTTAGAGGTCAAGAAGCTCTAGTGGTTGGATGCATTTTTGGAGCCCTTTCATTCGTATAGCCATTCCTCCATCTCTTTGGTAGCAATTGCATGAATGAAAAAAATGATGGATGTTCCTGAAGATTATTGGTCAAAAGTATCCTACCATGAGGATTTTCATGGCTATCTTTCTTCTTGCGTAATGGCCACCACAAGAACCTTCATGAACATTCTAAAGAATCTATATTTGATTAGCATCGAGCATGTATCTTCATACCAAGCCATTGGCACAAACATTGTAAAGGTTACTTTTGATCTCCATGTAATGATTGACTTGGTGAAGAAACTATTGTTTCTTCTTGTTTTCTCATTCTTGAGGAGTCTTCTAAGTAAGTAGATAAGAGAGAAATTCATTGTACTAGTTAGGATCTTTGGGACCTTGAACTTTAATAGCTTTTGCAAAGAGAAGTTCATCTAGAGATTAATCAAATAAAGGTCCCTTATCTTCTTTGTTATACCATTGTAACCAAGATAAGTGATTAGTAACCACGTTCTCAGTTTTCTTTTTGTTCACCGTCATAAGATTGAACTTTTGTAGAATCACCAACCATTGTATGACATGAGGGCTCACCACTGGCTTATTCATTAGGAACCAAATGGCACTATGGTCTATGTGCACAAAGATATGATATCCAAGCACATAATGCCTAAATTTCTCTAAGGAATACACCATCGCCGTGAGCTCCTTCTCCATGGTGGTGTAATTAAACTGTGCATCCACAATGCTTTTGCTTACACAATGGATGTAATAAAGATGTCTCTAATCATCCAATTGTATAAGCATGACCCCAAATGCACAATTGGATGCATCCATTATGATGCGAAAGTATCTGGACCAATCTAGAAGACGTAGAATGGGAGTCTCTATGAGCTTTTGCTTTAACTTCTGGAATTCTAGGTTGCATTTCTTGGTCTAGTTGAAGGATGCATCTTTCTTGACTAGCTCTACCAATGGTTTAGTAATTCTTGAGAAGTTATTGATGAAACACTAATAATAACTAGTATGCCTAAGAAATGACCTTACATATTTTAGCATTTAGGCTATCTAGTAATTCCTTGGATGATCTATACCTTCTCTAGGTCCACCTCAATTCCTTTTTCTAAAATATATTATCCTAAAACTATGCCTTCTTAGATCATCAAGTGGTTTTTCTACTACTTAAGCTTTAGATTACTCTGCACACATCATTGAAGTACTTTCTTTAGATAGTCCAAGGCTTGCTTAAAAGTGGTACCATAGGTAGAGAAGTCATCCATGAAGACTTCTATATCACTACCAATTTTTTGCTGGAAGATGCTAAGAACAAAATATTGAAAAGTATCAGGAGCATTGCATAGACCAAAGGGAATATTTCTGTATGCAAAAGTTCCCTAGGGAGTCATGAATGTTATTTTTTCCTAATTCTTTGATGCAATTTGGATCTAGTTATAGTCACCATAACCATCTAGAAAGCTATAGTAGCAATGTCCTACGATAGTATCAAACACTTGGTCTACAAATGAAAATAGAGAATGATCCTTAAAGGTTACCATATTTAATAGCCAAAAATCTATGTAGAATCTCCTCTTTTCTATTTTCTTAGGTATAATCATGAGTGGGCTAAGCCATTTACTATTTGTAATTGGATATATAAAATCAACGTTAAGAAGTTCTACTTCTTCCATGATGACTTGCTTAAGTTTTGGGTTCAACATTCTTTGTGGTTATCTCTTTGGAATGATAAAAGAGTCTATATAGATGCGATGCTAGCATGTCCATGGACATATCCCTATTAGTTCATGATATGATCAAGCAAAGATTGTTGGCCATTTGTTCATCACCTTCAGTAGCTTCTTTTTTTGATCATGATCAAGGTTGGCATTAATGATTACTAGTTTAATTTTATTAAGAAAAGCATATTCTATAATTACTGGTAAAGTTTTTAGTTCAAGGGGCTTCTTCTTGAAGTGATATGGGATTTTTAGCTCTCCCCAATTCATTTCATTTTGTGTGTGGAAGAGTTAACTTTGGAGCTACTCCATTTCATTTATATTCTTGATGTAGGCACTTATAAGGCTCTCCAATGGTTCCATGTGTATTATGGATTTAGCATGATGTTTTAATGTCAACCAGTAGGTATTTTATTGCTTTGTGGCTGCTGCATATAACCACTTTTGAATAGCTACTATTTTATCACATTGGTTGCATGCTTAGATAGATGTACCTTTAATAATTAATATTTTATGCATGTAATGACATCTTATGTTGCTATATGTAATGCATGTAACTCAATTTTTCTACATTTTTTCAAATTTATTTTCCTTGGAAATTTTCAAGGAAAGGTCTCTAATCCCCATCTTGGTGTCTATGGTATTTAGCCAAGCCCTTCCCATAATGATAGGAAAGTCAACTTTACAATTATTCACATGGATTATAAGGAAATATGCAAGATAGAACCATCCATAGATAGTGGTCATAGTGTCCTTCACTAGCCCCAAAGGAACAATGATGGACTGATCACAAGTTCTATTATGATATTGCTCTTTTTGAGAGGAGGTAAATTCTAGGTCTTGTACATTTCTTGGAAGATTAAATTTATCCCATAGCCTAAATCTAATAGAGCCTTACATGGATTGTTCCCTAAAATCTATAAATAGATAAGGGAACTTCCAAGATCAAATCACTTCTTGGGAAGGTGGCCAACATTTTTTTAATTTGTGATTGTGTGGGCCAACATGATAGTGTGGACATTGGAGGACTTTTGGTTTGAAGGTGGCTCTAATGTACTTTCAAAGGTAGATGAGGCAAGGTTAATAGCCATGGGTGTCTACAAGGGTTTTGTGGGATTGTTCATTTTGAAGAATGATCTCTTGTAAGGTTTTTGTTCAGAATCACTTGGATAAATAACTAGTTGTAAGTTTATTGCCCTCATGGCATTTTACTACTATGGCTATGGTGAAATTTCCCCTACATAGGTGGAGTAGGTGGCAAGGGTGTGGTAGTTGATGTTGCTGAGGGATATGGAGGAGGAAAAGAAAAAGGAAAAGAAAAAGAAGACTCACCTCCTAGAGACGGTGCTCTATGATATTCCAAAGGATAGTAGTGGTAAGAGAAGGAAGCATGGCTAGATGAGTCATAGGGAAATACATGTTTTTAGACATATATCTATAAGGGTCTAGCTACTCATTAGGGTATTACTACAATGGTGGTGGCATCCCCCATGGTCATGGATTTTGCTATTTTTGGTATTTGCTCTTTACATTGAGGAGGTGCTCCCCATGGATAATATGTTGTTTGGTGAAACTACTACTTGTACTTGTTATGTGGGTAAGACAATTGCCTGGGTGCTTCCATTTTTGCAAATTTAGGATTTAATGCATACACCCTAGGTTTTTATGGATGTGACAACATTGGAAAAAATTCCTTAGGATGTTCATACTAGTAAGTATTCCATTTGTCATCATCTATTTTAGAATCTACAACCTCTTTGACTACTATAGCTTTACCCTTTTGTTAATGGTAATCCCTGTATGTATCCTTCTTTTTCCTTCTCTCTTAACCACTACTCCCTTGCTCCACTCTTTCTTCTACAATTTTAAGAGTTGTTTGGAACTTCTTGTTCAAAGAGTTTCACTTTTTATTAACCTTAGCTGATATTTAAATGATAGATTTTTGTATCGGCTTCCTCTACATCACTTCACTAGGTAGTGCTTCCCATTTTGAATTATAAAAACACACCTCTCTTTTATGAATGGAGGGATCCTTGTTATAGTCTTTTGCACTTTCATATTTTTTCATCTCTCCTTTTTTTTGGCCATCTATTCTATTAGCCTTTAAATATGATGGATCTTCATTTTAAAGGGTCTTCCTTGGATATAAATGCCAAAGGATTGTTTTTTATTCTAGAATCCATTTATGATATGTTGAAGTTGTTTCCTTTGAGAGTATTTATGGCTTAGGCACTGGTACAAAAAAGAGTAGTACCTACCTAGGGTTGCATTCAAGGACTCATGATTTTTTTTGTTTCCATACTTGGATTTACCTTTGTAAGTTAGACACTCTAGAGTGTGTTTGGTATATGTCATTGAATAGTTCCAACATGGTACTTCATTGGTGAATAGATTTTGGTTCCAAGGATGAGTAACCACTTTCTACTTCTTTGATGAGTATCCTTGGAAATAATTTAAGTTTTTTCCATTTATTTTCTATGTTCTAGAAGGCACATGCATCATGAAAAGCTTGTAAATCATTTTGTGGATCTGTGTTATATCTCTTTCAAACCTAGAGATATTGTTCATGTCCAGCCTCTTAGTCCTGCTATTTCTTTAATGCCTTGTAAGAATTCTCACTACCTTTGAAATATTGATAATGTTTCTAATAGTGACTATAGGCTCATCATAGTCATTTCATTTATGCTGGCCCCTTTCATGGCTATGGTGCCTATGATGAGTCCTGCTATGCCTTCACTCTTGTGGTGCTCTTCTTTCCCTTGTGGTTGTCGATGTCTTTGGTCTTGATCATCTTGGTGGAATCTTTGTTCATCTCCATCCTAGTCTTGGCTATGCCTTTTTTCTTAACCATGGTTCCTATTATGAGAGTTTGATGACAAAGAGGATGATGAGGATGAAGAGGGAGGACTAGGAGAGTGGTGCTTGCTAGTCCTTCTCCTATGGTCCTTTTTCTATTCTCTTTCATTATCTTTTTATTTTTCCTTGTTGTTAGAAGAACAATTTTGAGACCTCATCCTTGATGTTTGCTAGGCTCTTGATCCTATTCTTTCTTCTTCTTAGTTGTTGTCCAATGTGAACTACAACTGTTGTTGAAGAATATCATCCTTATTTAAAGGAGATGAGTCTATATATTGGGAGAGCTTTGAAAAGAAATCTAGACCCTTCCTTTGCATTTGTAAAAATAATGGCATTGGGACCCCTTTGTCCTTAGAGGCCTCATAGTGTCATTCCATGTGTCCATCTTTCTTAAGCTAGGCATCTATAGGCTGATATTCCCTATATGTGTTGTCTAGGACCTCATATTTAGGGTTGAGTGCTACAATGTCTAATCTAATGAGATTTACGATCAACATGATAGGAATCGATTAATCAGGAGGTAACACAATGTTGTCTTCCATGTTCCTCCAGCGTAGCTATTCATCTTGATGGAGAATGAAAGTGAAATCTAGATTATAAGGATCTAGATGAACATAGACAAGTCTAAGTTTTTGGGGATTCTTTGGTGCCTCCTATCATTGCTTGGATTTTCCAATGTGTGGGGGAGATTTGTCCTTGTGAGAAGAGGCCATGTTAGATATATATAATTAGTATGCCTTTGATATTTTAATTCTTTAATTATTTCCATTTTTGGATAATACTAGATCATTTTTTTTATCTTTACAATGTATTTATATAAATTCACAGTTCACTCTTAATCAATGCACTTAGCTAAACTAAGTTCCGAGCAACAGTGCTAATGATGAGTGATGGATATCCCATACGCTCGATCATACAACTCACAAGTATTCACTAGTGATTTGATTGAATTTTGTAGACTTAATCTTCTAAGTTTGCATCATCCTAAAGAGTAAATCATGGAGTTATATGATTGTTGTCTTCCTAACTTACACTTGTGTGTTATGAGTACGTATGGTTAAGTGTGAGTTAAGGAACATGATGTATATTTTTATAAGTATTTTTTAAATATATTTTTATTGTAATGGCTAGGAAAGTGGGTAAAGATTTAATAATTCACAATCTAACTAATTAGTTAATCTAGTAACTAAGTATCCTAACATAGAGTAACCATTTCCACTTGCTGTACACATTCTGAACAAGTATTAAGGCTATTGGATTACCAAGTGGCTATTACTGTGCATACCATAAACTACTACTGGGATTACCATGTGCAATATGTCATGCTCAAAGTGGTCATACTCACATATTTATTATTAATTACATTAATTATTTAAGACCATAAATTTTTATTGCATTAAAAGTAAAGTGCTAAATGTAAAGATTAAACTAATCTAAGTGCTATAATGAATGTAGAAAATCTCAACTTTATTATCATTCATGCTAGTGTGTTTAAGTACATGAACATTCAAATAAAACACTGTACAATGTCTTAAATTTATACTATGGGTGCTTAGAGGGAAAATATTCCAACTTTGGGGAGAAGAAACTACAAGAACCTAGATATGCTATGATTTATAAGTGTCATAAATGTTGGTGGTGAGTGCATTTATAGAGGCACTACCTACATTAGTGTCAACACATCTGTGTCAATGCATCTAACCATGTATCAACAAGGATACATTGACAGGGCTACGTGGACGAACATGTGTTGACACAACTTGGCTAATTCATGATTCATCAACTAGATTGGTTATTATTCTTAATAGTTTTTAGGGTTTTGACTTAAGCAACTAATTCATTGATACTAAGCATGTTGAAGTCCTTTGAAAGAGTAATATTTTTCATTTTGTTTTTAAATCTTGGATCTATGTAGAGAGCTTGTACAACTTTCTAAACCTTTTGCCTATTGGTATATCTATAATCATATTCATCTATTTTTCATTAACTATCATACATTCTAATTAAGAAGTCTTCAACACTTTCATTTCTTCCAATTTCTAGGATATCAAATTTTTATTTATAGATTAGTTGTTGCAATTGTTGATTTTCCAAGATTCCCTTTCATTTAAATTGGAGATTATTCCACACTACTTTGGTAATACTATGAAGACTATATCTACTAGAAATAACTTGTGAGATACTAGCCAATAGTATCATGAGAGCCAAATTATTCTTCTTCTTCTTTGTTTCATATTCTTTGATTTGTAATCTAGTGAATTCATTAAAGTCATGGATAAATTTGAAACATGTTTTAACTATTTTCCAACAATCATTATGCTCTCAAGAAGGTCATTCATCATTCTTATCCATAGGATAAAATCTTGAGAGTCATCAAAGATGATGGAACATTTATCTATGTCTTTTGTGCTACTTTTTGTAGATGAATCTAGTGCTCTGATATTAAGTGAAGGAATTTTAGGTAATAAAAGAATTAGCTAATAAAATTTCTATTTTTTAAAAGATTAGGAAGTTCTCTATAATTTGGAAAAAAGAAGTACTACAAAATATATTTAGAAGCTAAGGTTATGTTATGTTCTTTCCAATCTATCAAAAATCACAGTAATTCTAGTAATACAAATATGAGAGATGATAACTCAAAATTTGTTAAGCTCATGATGTTAATATTCTAACAAGATCTCCTCATAGATATTATATTTCAAATAAATTTAGTATCACATCAATCATTATGTTATAAGGGAGAAATGATCTAATCATTGATCATCACTTCTTTAGGTAAAAACTTGGGATTTAGAAAATCTACAAAATTATAGAGTTGATTTCTTCTAAACTGCAATAGATATTGAATTGATTTTTTTTTCAAATAGCCACATATTCTATCTTTCTAATAAATCTATAATCACTATATTTTTTAAATGACTAAGTTATGATCAAAATAGTAAATTTTCCCAATTCTAACTATTCAACTTCCAAAATTGAGAAAGTAATGATGAATGATGTTGATGAATTGATAAAAGATTGATAGATTAATGTAGTGCAATGACAAAAAAACCTTAAAATTAAATACATATATGAATTGGGGTCAAAATGACATTACACCTACCTATGAATTTGGAAATTTCCTATAGTTTATTAAAAAAAAACTCTTGTTTGTATAATAAAAACAAAAAATTATTGTCTTCTACTCAAAAAAGCTAACATGCTTGGGACCTATTAGAAAGACCCTTAACATTTCATGATAAAACTAAAATTGAGATGTGGGGGAGGAGGCCCCCATCCTTGATTTTTCAAGGTCAACATTTATCTCACAATCTATGTCAGTGATAAGTAAAAAGGCATTTTCTAATAAAAAAACCATTTGGAACAGTAGTAGGAGTAAAAAAAGACTGAGATACCTTTCAAGTTTTTAAATTGAAAGTAGTATTTGTAGACCTCTTCTTTTTATGCTGCACTAAGTGAAATCCTTCAACATTAGTATTTTCATTGTTGGTTTCTTCTAAAAATTTCTTTTCTCTAAAGAGAAATTATTTTTAGATATCAAGAAATAAATAACATCTTTCAAATTAAAAGAATTAGTAAAAGGTTGAGCACTTGTTGAAGAAGATTTCATTTGTACTTGTTGAAAACTACCATTATTTGCCTTTTCTAAAATTTGTTGTTTCTTTTCCTCACAAATTTTTTTTTATTGAGAATAGAATAGATTCCAATAACATGACCTTCATGATGACAATAGTTGCAATATTCTCACAAAATATAATATGTAATTTCTTTTGGGAAAAAACACTAATATTGGTCTTGAGTTTTAATTCTATCTTCTTCTACTATAAAAGAATCTTTACAAATTAACATGTGTGCTGCACACCATCTAGTAATATTTTTAACTCTACCTTTAAGATTATGTCAATGCTACTAATCATTTTACTTTCAACACTTTGAAAATTAAGAGGAAGTTTTTCTAATTTAATCTAGCAAAGAAATTTTAGAATAATTAGAAGAATATGGATTAAAATTCACTTTTCATTCCTAAGAAATAAAAGTATTATGTTGATCCATAAAGAGTATAAGATCCAATGATTTATTAACAATTTTAGAATTGGCCAATTTGACAAGTAAGAAAGATTCAGAAAAGTAATAAGCATGCAAAACATTAATGTCATAGTATTCAAGAATTTCTTGAATCACTAGTGTAAAACCCTTACTTGGATAAGAAAATCTAATAAGTTGCAGAAATATGTATTGTGAAGTGATATCTTTTGACAAGGATTAATATAAATCATTAGGTAAAACAAAATCAAAAGCTTCAAAATTCTTCATAGTCTTTAAAGTATAAAAGACATTAGTATTTTCCATCTTTCATTCTCTCATACCCCATATTTTTGGTATCCTTAGTGTGTATGATCTTCTTAGAATTTGTGATGCCTATGCTTAGGTGTGTGATTTATGCATGTTTTCAGTTTGATATATATATGATTTTATATGTAATGATTTACGATGATGAGCTTTGGAATGCTTAGGTGCTTGGATTATATAATATAACTTTTTTTATTCATGTTTTATATATGTATATGCTTTATTATCATCTAGCATGCACTAATCTTGTTGTTGAGTGTGGAAGGATCTCATGAGAATTGATTGGGAGAATGGTGTGGCATGTGATTTATGGTTTGTTTAATTAATTTTCTGAAGTATATATTATTTCCTTGTGATGATATGATGGGATAGTTGCTTGTAAAATATTTAATTGAAATTAGTTTTATTTTATGGCTAGTGACTTCTTAGTATATTTTTGGTATTTTCTTGGTTTATTATTTGGGAATGTGTAGGAGTTATGTGAGATTGAGAGTAAGTTACATATTGGATGGATTGGATTGATGGAAACATTCTCTTAGTTTAGTGTTATTTTTAGTAAATTGGTTATATTCTCCTATTCTTGGTTTTGGAAAACTCCATTAAAATTTCATAGTGCTTTCTCTCCATGCATCTTGATGATTCAAGAAAACGTGCTATAGGAGATTAAAGCTGTGGAAACATTGGTGGATTACAAATCAGTTGTGCTGATTACTTGGATTTGTTGTTTGGCTCTACTCTTCTCTGGATTTTTTTTGTATAAATTTAGAGGTGAGTAATCTTGGATCTTTTTCCAATTGCAGTCACAAATTTGTGCACATTATGAGATAGGTTATATATGGATTATTTCCATACTTTGTGATGATGTTTCTGGGTTGATAAAAATTTCTTTGAATGCTTAGTATGTTGTTTGGTAGATTTTTATGCATGTAATTGAAGATAATGTGTTCTTGATTCCACTAGTTTTGGGCATGGGTTTTAGGAGAAATTTACCAATAATTTTGTGGGATGGATTTTACAAATTAATTTAAGGTAGATTTTGTAATTTTTATTTAGTTTATGAATTTTATGTAAATCTTATGTGGATCCATGGAATTTCTTGATCTATTGTTTCTCATTTTTTGATCTTTGATTTTCTTTCATGGAGCTAGGGTCTCAAGGCATAGGGAATTTTGTTTTTATAAATCCTCTTAAAATGTTATACAATTTTTAAAAAGAATGATTTTAAAGTTCATATTAGATATTGAGTTATAAGCTAATTTTTTAGACCTATTTGAAATTGTAAAAATTTTTATGATGATGTTTTAGAAGGTTATATATCTGGAGTCATAAAAAATAAAACTTTAAAATATTATATGCATTTTTATATGTATTAGCATTCAAATACATTAAAAATCAATTAAAAACATTGTGCTTTGGCCAAGTTATGAATTTTTCTCTCTAAATTGTTGAAAATTTCATTAATTTAGATAACTTAGATTAAAAATCTTATATTTCATGGATTGTACTAGATATTAATCTAAAAATGTAGCTATAGATAATGATAGTTCTATCTTTCAAACTATTTTGGATTAGTTAAAAAGGTCATGTCATTGCAAAGTTATGTTCCATTCACTATCTATTACTTTTTCTATTTCTATTTTAGCTTGATTCTAGAAGCCTAGATTCATGATTTAATATCCTTGTAGGTCTGATAGATATCTCCTAAATTTTTAATAGAGACTAGGTATGGATATTTACTTTTATAGATATATGAAATTATCAGGAAACTCAAAGTAATGGTAGAGCTATACTAATTTTATTCATTGTTATATGTTTAGACTACAATCTAGCTCTAGACTCAATGGTAGAGCTATTTATGTATTAGCATTTCTGAATTGTATTAGACATTGTTTCTCTTTTTTCTAGTTTATGGATATGTGGATTATGTATGATTTAGACCTGTGTTATCTTGCCATTTATATTTACCTATGAAGATTTCAATTTTTAATTTATGTTATTCTCTTTCTAGAAGTTATGTATATATATCATGATTTCATATTTATACATCGCTTTTCTTCTATTATTTAGTTTTCTCTTGATTCTTGGGTCATGGCTTCATGCTAGGCTTCTTTGTCTTGTTTCACTACTAGATTTTTCATTTTCTTGTTCCTTGTCATGGCCAATTATTTTGTTATGGGATTTACATGATGTAATGTTCTTCAACCTAAGTCTTAAGAAGAAGGGTGTTACAAGATTTTTCTTCATCAACAAAAAATTTTGCTATAAAATCTCCATCATAAACCCTCAAGATCAACAAATCACTGAGAGCACACAAATGTAGGAAAGATTAAAAACCTTCTAGTATAGCCAATCACCTTGGTGCATTTATAACAATCTATAGAATGGAGTCACATGTTGTACAAAATGATCATGTTAAGATCCATAAGGTTAGAGTTTGATGAGACGCAGATTGCACAAGCTGCGATATCGCATCCCCTGCGATATCGCGTACACGATATAGTGTCTTTCCCTGTGATATCGCGTACGTGATATCGCGGTCCACCACCATATCTATAAATAAGAGGTGGCACTCCCCTCATTTGGAATCCTAGGCGTAAATTAGCGAAGCTCTGGCGGATTGATCACCCCAGAGATAGAATATTTTCCATGTGCCCGCAGTAGGAGTCCCCCAAGTGAACGGTTCTTTATTCGAGTAGCTTTGTACCTGAACACAAGTTGTGTACGGCAATAAAGATGAGCTTTGCAGATAAACCTTGCAGTGCATGGATAGGTTTAATTAATGTTATTTACTACTTTCCTAGTGACGTGGCATGAGTACGACTTGGGTACGAGCGTTGACGAACGTGTACGGCTAGCCAAGGAATCGGCTACTCATCGCGAATAGATTCTCTCAACCCTTTCCTCCTAGAACGTGGGACAAGTATAACTTGATTATGAGCATCTACAGATGTGTACGGCTAGTCAAGGAATCGGCTGCTTGTCACAAATAGGTTAGTTAAGTGCCTCAGTATGACCGCTTTGAGCACGTGCGTTACGTGTGGTGATCCCAGTAACGATTAGCGTTTGGTAGCCACAGTTGAACAGTTCAGGGTGTGTACGGTAAGTGGGAATAGATGCTAACGCTAGGACTTAGTGTTGTAGTTAGAATTAGTTAGTTTCTCAACCCTTCATCCTCATAGCTTAGGAGATAAACCGAAAAATACCAAAAAAAATCATGTACCTCAGACTTGCTTAACCATACATTGTGACACATACAAGCAAGCCTGGGAAGACAATGAATGATTAACCCCAAGTGTTTCTTGTGGCGTTAAGGCATTTAGTCTGCGAATTTCGACCGGAACGCGCGTACACGCTCGTATTTGTATGGTTGAGTGTAGGGGTACCTCGCCACTCATCATTGGCGCTGTTGCCGGGGACTAAGTGTTTTTTACGCCAATTGAACATAAGGGATATCACTCAAATCGTTGTGATCTTTAACGAACCTTCGGGTTAATCAGTTAATTAAGAACACAAATAATGGTAAATAGCACACCAGTAAAGGATGGCTTCTTCTCACGAAATCAACTCACCTAAGGACAACACAGGAGACAGTCAGCATCACACGCATAACCGAGACCAGCCATGTCCTAAACAGTATACGATAACTTATACTCATCCCGATGAGTATNGAAAGGCAGGAGAGCCAACATTCATTATTGAAGGGCAAGGTCCCCCATGTCATTAGTGAAATAGGAGACGAGGAACCCCTCACAATGGGTTTCTTAGAAAACGATGTTCCTCCTCCTCACTTTGGTAAAGAGGTTAGGCATCAGGGCCTTCGATCAACTGTACATGCTACAGGCTCTGATCCCTGTGAGCACCAATTGTTCATGGCAGGAACAACCACTCAAACTAAGGATAGACACTTAGATCGTTACAATGATCGGGGCCAAAGCAGCCGAAGAGAAGGTAAGAAACATCGCCACGGTGATGGATCCCCTTCCTCTTCTCCTTCATCTCACCATTCACACTCTCCTTCCACATCTGGGTGCAACCATTGTGAGCATAACGGAGAGGGTAAAAGTAAAAGGGAAGATGAAATACCTCAACAAGAAGGTCGAGAGGAGTTAGGACAAGGGCAAGGACGTAGGGAGAGTAGGGAAAAACCACGAAGAAATCACAGACATCATGAAAGAGATGATCATGACGAACCCCTACTCGCAACTTGAAGCATGCTAGACATTAGAGAGGCAGTTAGGATCCCCACAAGGCACTTGAAGGATAGCAGGATCAAGTGTTTGGACATAAATAATATCCCACATTTTGAAGGGGGATACAACGTTGATCCTCAACATCATTTACAGGCATTCCACGATGCTTGTGCCTTACAAAACATAGATAATGAGTGGCAGAAGCTCAAGTTGTTCCCAAGGACACTCACCAAAGAAGCAGAGAGCTGGTACTAGTCCTTAGAACTGAAAACCATCAGGAGGTGGAGTACGATGCTTGAACTGTTCAACAATAAATATCAGACGTACTCCAGAGTGTCCAATTTGTGGAAGCAGATCCAAGGCTGGAAACAAGGAGCTTATGAACCCTTGGATGCTGCCATGGCCCGTTACTATACATTGCTACATCGTTGCCCGAGCCATGGGTACACTAAGTGAGATCAACTTCGCCACATCGTGGATGGGCTAAGAAATCAAACGAGAAGAACTCTTGGGACTTACGCCCAAGGGAGACTCTCTCAACTAAGAGCCCATGAAGTTGAAAGTTTGTTGGAACAAGTAGCGCAAGAAGAGGGTGAGCTACGGAAGAGAGAAAGTATAGAAGAATACAACCGTGATCCCTCCCTTCACAAGAAGGGAGTGAAATTCTGTGATGAGGAGGATGAGTCACCACTGGAAGAGTTGGTGAACTGGAAAACCATGCTGATCCAGAAGTTAACAACCGAGGTATCGGCTAAGGTAGACCAAATGTGGGATTCCTTAGACTCACGAATAGAAACAGTCTTGAAAATAGTAGAAGAGTGTAAGGTAGAGAAAAGTAGTGATAAAGGAAAAACCAAGCGGAGAAACTTAAGCCCTGCACATAACAAGGGTAAGGGAAAAATCCCTATCTTCAATGAGGCTGTAAATTCTGATTCAGACAATGATAGTGGATGTGAGGTCTGCTACTATGACCATCCTAAGGGATGTTGCCCAATTATCTCACATCTACAAGAGTCTGGGGTGTATGCATTAAATCCAAGACTTAATCAACGGAAAACAACCCGAAGGTTACCTTACCCACAAGGTAACCCAAGGAAGCTCCACCAACCCTTGACATATTATCAAAGTGGAATGCCTCCACAGCCCATTGGACAACACCAGTAGTGGCAATACCCACAGTCATGGGGGATGCCATCGCCAACACATCAATACCCTTATCGGCAGCCTGATCTTACGGTTATTATGTGCAGCAGCCAGTTTCTCCACGTGACTCTATGGATATGGGTCACACTACACCCCAACGTCACTACCAAGCTCGGGAGTACTTCAGAAGGACTCCTTCTCCTCCGGGAGATATCTCACATGCCGTCCATCCTCTAACTCCACCCGCACCTCTTCCTCCTATAGTTCCCATACAACCTATTCCAACAATGCAAGGGGAATTGCCTACCCAACCACAGCAACGTAACGCCGCGAGAGCTGTAAATATTTAGCATGTAAATATCCAATCGGGTACTAGTTCTGGTGACAACTGTACAAAGAAGAGATCTTTTTTCAGAACTAGGAGCCTAGAAAAACTCTCGCAACAACAAGCGG
>MNCI01000520.1:323401-371933 GCA_015680685.1 Gnetum montanum | reverse complement strand
AAAGTGAGGATTCAAAGCACACCCCTTAGACGAAATAAAATTTGGGCTGCAAGCACTGGTTATGGAACCAAAGTGTTCCCTCTAACTAAGGCCCTTCTCGCTTCCCACTCTCTCCTTGTTTCCTCGGAATGGTGGTGGATCTTTGAGGATGCATCCTTGTTATCCAAGTGGATGGTTTAACCAGATGCATTGATGCGAAGTCACTGGAAGTGGTTGGTTTGAGCCAGAGTTGGAATGAGATTTGCCAAGTCACATTAATCATAACACACACAAGGGGTTGTGCACCACCTTGTTCTTGGGATTTCATTCCACTTCTCTTCTTTCCATCCTTCTCTCCATTGTTCACCTCATTGTTGGTTGTATCATTAGTGTATATATTTTGGTTGATGCTTTGTTTCCTTTTTGGTAAATTCTAGTGGTTAAGACTTTAACTCTTGTTCCAATGGAAATTCCCAGAGCCTACGGACTCTTTGAATGTGGGATTGTCAGGGCATTAAGGGCATGAGCCTGCTTTGGGGAGGACCCACTGACATTTCTATTTGGAACATTAGTTAACTTCTTTTCCTTAAACATTTTGTAATTAATTTTATTTTTATTTTTGTTCATTTCCATCTTGACATCCACTTCGCTGATGCCATAGTTGTCCCTTTTTACCTATCTTTCTTACTCCTTTTCTTTCTCTATTCTCACGCTACCAGAGGTTCGTGATTAGCCATGGGGGTACAGGGCCTGCTTTTTCGATTTTTCTCCTAAGCCCTAGATTTTTTCGTTTTTCTTCCTAACCCCTATACCTTCGGTAGTCATCATCTACATGTTCCCAGATCCATATCAGCCATACCACAACCTAGCCAATGAACCTAAACCAAAGCAAGGTATTATTTACTCAATGATTCAATTACCCTTGCTAATATATGATTGTGTTGTGTGTGTAGATGGCAATCATACAAGAACGGAATGGATCTAGAGCAAACACTTGGAATGGAGCAGCGCTGAAGCAGCTATGCAAGGAGTAGAATGGATAATGCGCTTACGGATGGACAACAGAAGGCGCAATCTAGTTGTTGGTAGTAGCAAGACTCTTCTCTCTTCTTCTCTCCTATTCTCTCTCCTCTTTTCTCTTAGCTGCCAAATGTGGCCTGATGTCATTGTAATAAGGTGTTCACCCTTGTTGTCATGAACACCAATTTTGTCAAGTCTTGTGATAATGAACCGTTCACATGTCATTCCATTAGTTCCATTCCCCTCAATAATCCCGTACCTACCTGATATCATTGTAAGGAACTCAAGGACGAGTTTTCATTTAGTCATGGGGGTATGATGAAATGCAGATTGCACAAGCCGCGATATCGCGGCCGACGCGATATCGCGGTCCATCGCCATATCTATAAATAAGAGGCGGCACTCCCCTCATTTGGAATCCTAGGCATAAAGTAGCGAAGCTCTGGCAAATTGATCATCCCAGAGATAGAATATTTTCCATGTGCCCGCAGTAGGAGTCCCCCAGGTGAATGGTTCTTTATTCGAGCAGCTTTGTACCTGAACGCAAGTTTTGTACGGCAATAAAGATGAGCTTTGCGGATAAACCTTGCAGTGCATGGATAGGTTTAATTAATGTTATTTACTACTTTCCTAGTGACACGGCATGAGTATGACTTGGTTACAAGCATTGACGAATGTGTATGGCTAGCCAAGGAATCGGCTACTCATCGCGAATAGATTCTCTCAACCCTTTCCTCCTAGAGCGTGGGACAAGTACGACTTGATTACGAGCATCTACGGATGTGTACAGCTAGTCAAGGAATCGGCTGCTTGTCACACATAGGTTAGTTAAGTGCCTCAGTATGACCGCTTTGAGCATGTGCGTTACGTGTGGTGATCCCAGTAACGATTAGCGTTTGGTAGCCACAGTTGCACAGTTCAGGGTGTGTACGGTAAGTGGGAACGGATGCTAACTCTAGGACTTAGTGTTGTAGTTAGAATTAGTTAGTTTCTCAACCCTTCATCCTCACAGCTTAGGAGATAAACCAAAAAATACCAAAAAAAATCATGTACCTCAGACTTGCTTAACCATACATCGTGAAACTTACAAGCAAGCCTGGGAAGACAATGAATGATTAACCCCAAGGGTTTCTTGTGGCGTTAAGGCATTTAGTCTACGGAGTTTGACCGGATCACACGTACACGCTCGTATTTGTATGGTTGAGTGTAGGGGTACCTCGCCACTCATCAGAGTTCATATCTAATATCGAAAACCATGATGTTAAATAAAATGTTAAGGAAATAGGTTGTGTGCAATTACTCTAGGGATTGATCCTTCTCAAGGACTAGTTAGTCCATGAAGGTCTCACCTATCTTGAATGCTATCAACAACTCTTCTTAAGGACTGGTTAACTAAGTCTCACATGATCTTGGATGAACTCAATCCTAGAAGTAATCCCAATGGTTTACATATTATTATCATCCTAAATCATGAAACTAAAAAATTTACAATATGAACAATCACAAGTAATGTGAGTAGGCACTATTGGTAGAATAGTCCTTCTACAATGCTTTTTCATTATTAAAACTTATGTACAATCATAGGTCACGTGGGTCAAACATGGTAGTCAACCTTACCCTCCACAATGCCTATCCATTATTATACAAACTAAGCAACCCAACGTATAATCATAGATGATATGTATCAAGTGCTAGAGATGAATTTAGACTTCTTACAATGCTGATCCATTGGTCTTGTTAAAGCTATTTATAAGAGATCAACCATAGGAGATTACATGAGTTAAGATTCTAGGGTTATGGATGGTTTAGAGGATGTGAAAACAACATGAAACAGTCAAAAGTTAGAGATCATGAGTGGACCATGACTTGTGGTTAGTGACAGAAGGTAAACTACAAGTTGTGGTGGAATCCATGATGTCACCATGAGTCTCAGTACTCATTGCCAAGCAAAACTACCATACAATATCCCCAGTATAAGTTGTAGTAAGTGTCATGCTTGAAAAAATGTGTACCTTGGTTTAGGTTTGGGATACTTGCAAAACAATGACTCATAGTTTAGTCATAATTAGAAATCAGAACCTCACCATGACCAATGATCTCCACCACTATCTTTACCATGAGTTATGACAAGCATACCGTGAGTTGTGGTGGTGGGAAATGCCACAAGAGACATGCCAAAAACACAATGAAAAAATAAGGGATGACATAGATTCAAAAGAAAAATTATAGAATTGAGCATAGTTAGAATTACATTAGCATAAGATATTACATAACATGAAATCATAATCAACAAGATAAAGTAAATTAGAGACATAATAGGATGTCAAAACTAAGAACTAGTTGCTCTACCTTTTCTTAATTGGAAAACTTATAGCACACAAGATTAATTATGCTAAAAAACTAATGTAAGATAGGGATTTAACAAAGAGAAAGAGAAATTAATAGATTGAAAAAGGAAAAGAATACCAAATAACCCTATTTTTACCAACAATTCTAGGATTTTCAAGTTCATATTGAAGTGATAGTGCATAATTGTAAAACTTAATTATAAATTCCACAAAGATTGAAAAAGCTTGTCAAGATTCTAGTGATTATTACAATATCCAAGTTGATGAGCTGCGATATCGTGTCAACCATGATATCGCGTATGCAATATCATAGCTCGTCGCCAGTTCTATAAATAAGAGGTGGCTTTCCCTTATTTTCCAATCTAGATCTAGACCCTTAGCCAAACTATAGCAGTTTTACCATTCCAGAGTTAGAATAATTTCCATGTGTCCGCAATAGGAGTCTCAAAGTAAATAGATCTTTATTCAAGCAAATTGTACCTAAGCACACATTTGTGTACAGAAATAAAGATGAACTTTATGATAAACCTTGCAGCACGTGGACTAAGCTAAATAGGATTTAATTAATGTTAAATGTTTAAGTAATTTCTTAGATAATTAATCTCTCTCAACCCTTAACTCTCCTAGTTAAGTGCATTCAGTACGATCGCTTCGAGCACGTGTGTAACGCTTGGTAACCCAGTAACGAGTAGTGTTTGGTAATCCCAGTAGCGTTGCACTAGTTCAGGGTATGTACGAAAAGTGGTATATACTCATCCATATGAGTATATGCCTAAATTCACCTTCATTGTACACTAGGATGAGCAACTACGATGGCATGATAGGGAAGGCAACATTGTAATTCCTCTTGATCGATTTGTGCTTATGATGTTGCTTTGAACACTTAAGAAGTTAGGCATCCATGATGTTCAAGAGGAGTACGTTGTGAAATATTATGACTTCTGGGACTATCATCCCACTAACACACAACATAGGAGAGATCGACACTAGGAGAAACATCATGAGTTTATGAGGGGAAAACGGTTCACCAATCTCTTATTCCTATTGAACCAAGATGACAATGTGAGTCCTTTCTCTGAAGGTTCTCAACATGAAAATTCTCCACCCCTCATTACTGATGATGGGGGTGTAAACCTAAATCTACATTCTACTATGAACATTCTAGGTTTAGGAAAAGATGGCAATCAAGGCAGGGGTTCAGACAAGCATTAAGATAATAATAAATTTGATGAATGTGGTCATGAAAAATAAAGGGGAGTTGGAAGATACCATAATGATGGTAGTCCTACTCCCTCTTCATCCTCTTTATTTGCATCCTCTTCTTCAAATTCTGAAAGATGCTGTAGAAAGAATAATCGTGATGGAGTTGCGCAATAAAACAATAATACTGACCACCATGCCTACAATAATCAAAGGGGTAACAAAGGATATCATTAGCAACAACACAATAATGATGATAAGGAGCCTTTTTTGGCAACTCAAAGCATGCTTAACATTGTAGAAGTAGTTAAGATTCCAACTAGGCATGTGAAAGATAGTTAGATCAAGCACTTACACATGAAAAATACCCAAAGATTTGAGGGGGGATATAACTCTGGTTCATAGACATATTTACAAGCTTTCCATGATGCCTGTGCCTTGTAGAATATTGAAAATGATTAGCAAAAACTCAAACTCTTCCCTAGAAAACTCATCAAAGAGACTAAAAGTTGGTACTGGTCATAGGAGTTAGAATCTATTCGCTGATGGAGTACAATGCTAAAGTTATTCAATGAAAAATACTAGACATAATCCAGGGTATCTAATCTGAGAAGGAAAATCCAAGGCTAGAAATAAGGAACACATGAACCCATGGATGTTGCCATGGAAAGATATTATTCTCTCATACACTAATGCCTTGGCCATGGTTATTCTTAAAGAGAACAACTTCACCACATCATAGATGGGCTCAGAGTAGAAACCAGAAGAACTCTTGGGGTTTATGCCCAAGGGAGACTATCTAAACTAAGAGCTCATAAGATAAAAAGGTTGATAAAGTAGAAAGAAAAAGAATAAGATGAGTTGCAAAAAATGAAAGGTACAGAGGAGTGTAGTAGGGATCCTTCCATCAAGAAAAGGGAGGTTCGATTCTATGATGAGGAGGAGTTACCACTTGACAAAGTGGTGAATAGGAAAACCTTGTCTATTCAAAAATATATTTCTAACATTTTGGAAAAGGTTGAAAAATTATGGGACTCTTTGGATGAAAATTTCCAAATTGCTATGAAGATTGTTAAAGCATCCAAAGAGAAAAATAGTGATTGTGACTACAAGAGGTAGAAAGAAGTTGAACGTGCCTACTAGAGAGGTAAGGGTAAAGTTGTTGTAGTAGCAGAAATTGTAAAGATAGACTCTAATGATGATAATGGTTGTGACATTTTTCATTATGAACATTTGAAGGGATGTTTCATTATGATGTCACACTTACAAGAGTTTGGGGTGTATATGCTGAATCCTCGACTAGCATGTAGGCAAGAACCCATATGATTACCTTATCCTCAAGGTAATCCAAGGTAGTTCCACTAGCAACAACAAGCTTATTATCAAAGTGGAGCTCCACCACAACCATATGAGCAATACTAACAATGGAACCAACCCTAGTAATGGGGAATTCCACCTCTAAGATATTAGTACCCTTACAAGTAATTAGATCCATATGGGTACTATGTTCAGCAACCTATTTCTCCATGAAGCTCTACAAGCCATGCCTCATTTTAGCATGACTATTACCCTTCAGAGTACCATCAAACTCATTCACCAGCTACTCAAGGGTAGCACCCATATCCATACCATCCTTCACATCCATCTGCACATATCTCTCCACCCTCTACCCAGTTACCTCCTACTCCATTCATCTAGGTTGAAATTCCCCCACACTCATAGTAATGAAATGCTACAAAGGATGTGAATTTACAACCAACTTTCTAGCTAAGTGGTTTGAATAATTGATCTAGGAAATGACAATTTTTTCAATATAAAAGTTCTTCAAAACCATCACAACCTAATGTGGATGGTTTCCTTGGATCTTCAACACCCTCATGCTTTGCATCAAATACATTGGAATGCCCTTCAAACCAAACACCACCTCAGATCTATACTGTGATGTTAACTCATGTTGTTTTTGATTGGATCAAGGATTACAACCTTTCCCACAAAATGATCTAACTTGAGAAGTCCTCATATTTACTTGCAAATTGCTAGACATAATTCATGTAAGGCTCTTCTTAATTCTAGTTTTGGTGGCAATCTCATCTCCTATGACATGTACAAGGCCTAGAACCTACCACCTCTTAAGAAGAGCAATATTCATTTAGAATTGGTAGATCAATCACTCACTATTTCTTTGTGGTTAGTGAAGGACATTGTGACCATAGTTAGTAGGTGATCCTATCCTATTGATCTTTTGGTAATCAAGATTAGGAACTGCAAAGGTGATCTCCCCATCATTATGGAAAGGGCTTGGTTAAGAATAGTTGACACATGAGTGGGCATCATGGACCTCTCCTTGGAAATATCTAAGAAAAATGAATTTGGATGACTAGAATAGTTGAAGCATGTTCCATGCATCACATACAACAATAATGGATGCAATTGAGTGTAGAAAATCTAGTCCATTAAAAGTACATTCATTAAAGCATGTAATTAGTCTACACATGAAATAGATATCAAAAGGTGCTTATATGTAGTAGCCATAAAATAGGAGGACACACAATGACTGATAGCTAACTCTGATAGTAGCACATTATCCATGGAACCAATTAAGAGCTTGACATGTGCCTATGTTGAAGGCATGGATGAACTTGAGCAATTTTATCACCAACTCTTGAATGATGAAGATGATGATACCTACTAAGGAGAGTTGGTAATCCTCGATAATTTTAAGTGGGAGACCCTAGAGTTAAAAACTCTAACAGCTGGCATGGAATATGCATTTTTGATAATGGCAGGCTAGTTATCATTAATGTAAATCTTGCTCCTAAACAAAAAGACAAGTTGTTGCAAGTGGTCAACAAATGACCAATAGCCTTTGCTTGGTCATATCCCAAGCTAACTTTAATTGATCGAAGGATATGCTAGCATTGCATCTACACCAACCTAGTTATGAAGCCAAGAAGGTAGCCACAAAGCAAATTGTCAAGGAGAAAATAGGACAACTTCTTAAGATAGGGTTCATTTATCCCATCATGAATAATGAGTGGGTTAGCCTACTTATAATTATGCCAAAGAAAGGTGGTAAGTGATGGGTCTACATCGACTTTAGGTTGTTGAACATGGCAACATTTAAAGATCATTTTCCATTGTCATTTGTGGACTAAGTGTTAGAAACCATTTCTGGACATTGCTATTATAACCTCTTGGATGGTTATAGTGGCTATAACCAAATCCAAATTACATCAAAAGATTAGGTCAAGAAAACACTCACAAGTCCATGGGATACTTTTTCATATTGTAAGATGTCCTTTAATCTATGCAATGTTCCTAGAACATTCCAACACCTAGTCTTTGGTATTTTTCAATAGTAAATTGGTAGTGGGGTAGAAGTATTCATCAATGACTTCTCTACCTATAGGAATACATTTGAGCAAGCCCTAGACCACCTTGAGTAGGTATTGAAAAGATGTGTTGAAAAAATATTTAGGCTTAATTAGCACAAAAGTCATCTAATGGTCTAGGAAGGCATAGTACTGGGACATCGAATTTCACAAGAAAGGATTGAGGTAGACCTGGAACAGATAAGGGTCATTCAAGGAATGATACATAAACCAGAGATAGTTAAAGATGTTTGATCATTCCTTGGACATATTGGCTACTATTAGTGATTCATAGAGAATTTTTCTAAGATTACAAGTTGTTGGTTGAGCTTACGAAGAAAGATGCTCTATTCATCTAGACCAAGGAGTGCAAACATGCATTTCAATAGTTAAAGGACAAACTCGTGGAAAGTCCAATTCTACAGGCACTAGACTAGTCTAGATCATTTCACATAATGATGAACACATCTAATTATGCCGTGGAAGCTATGCTTATGCAGTTGGATGATTAGAAACATCCATATTACATCTACTGCGTGAGTCAAAGCATTGTGGGTGCACAGTTGAACTACACCACAATAGAGAAAGAACTAATGGTATTCATGTATGCTTTTGAAAAGTTTAGGCACTATGTGCTTGGCTATAAAGTGTTTGTGCACATAGATCATAGTGTCATATGCTTCCTAATGAATAAGCCAATAGTAAACTCTCATATCATATGGTGGCTTGTGATCTTGTAGGAATTTGATGTTACAATGGTAGATCAGAAAGGGATTGAGAATGTGGTCGCTGATCATCTCTCTTGGTTAAGATGGGATAGCAAAGAGGAGGAGAGTTCACTCTCTGATAAATTTCTAGATGAACTCCTTTTTACAAGAGTAATAAATGATCAAGTGCCCACTGCATCAAAATGGTATGATAGCATCCTCACTTACCTTCTCACTCAAGAGATGCCACAAGGTTTGGACTTTAGGAAGAAACAATAGATTTTTCATTGGACAAAGTACTTCATGAAAATCAATGGACACCTTTACAAGGTGGGTACCGATGGCCTAGTTTGTTGGTGTGTCCTTGATGCAAATAAACTATGCATTCTCTATAATGCTCATGAAGGCCCTTGTGGAGGCCACTATGTAGGGAGGTGCACGACCATAAAAATCTTGATGGCAAGATGCTATTGGCCTACAATATTTAGGGATGCCCACCAGTTTGTCCAATCTTGTAAACATTGTTAATAAGTTGGTGGGATGACCACTCCAATGGAGGGCTCTCAATAGTGGATTTAATCATTGGAGCCATTTAACATTTGGGACATTGACTTCATGGGTTCCATCACACCCATGTCCAATGGAAAAGCATATATCATTGTAGCTATCAACTATTGCACCAAATGAATAGAAACAACAACCATCACCAATTGTATATCATCCATTGCTACTAGGTTTATACGACAAAATGTTGTAAACAATTTTGGGATGCCATATGTACTAATTTCTAACAATGGAACTCATTTTACAAGTGCCACCTTTCAAAAACTTATGTAACGCTTGGGGGTTGAACATAAATTAACAACACCTTATCACCCCCAAGCCAACGATCAAGTAAAGGTAACTAATAGGGAGATCACAAAGATTCTAATAAGGACCCTAAGAAAATATAGGGGAAACTAGAGCACAAAACTCAATAATGCCTTTTGGGCCTATCACTCAACATGGAAACTCCCTATTGGCTACTCTCCTTATGAGTTGGTGTATAGAAAACTTCCAATGCTTCCAATTCAATTCGAGCTTCGTACACTCTCAACAACCCATGAACTAAATCTTGACCTAAGTCTCACACAAAAAGAAAGATTGATCAACTTCAACATGCTAGATAAAAACTAATTAGTGGCCCTATCTTCAAATGAAGTGGATAAGACATTTAACAAGCAATGACATGACCTAAGAATACAGAAAGTAAAATTTGAACTTGGAGATAAGGTTCTCTACTAGAACATCACACACGTACTTCAGAAAAATAAATTCCAAATATTATGGAAGGGACTTTATATAATTGATGAAACCTTTCCTTCTAGGACCATTACCATATACAAACCTGAGAGCCCAAATGAAAAGTAGTTGGTCAACATCCAACAAATAAAGCCTTTCCATGAGTCCAAGCAAGTTAGTACAATAAATACCTTAATGGATGGATAACCATGCTTAATTTTTTGGATCTCCTCCTTCTAACTTAGTCATGAGGGAGATGGACATCCATGCTAATCATCCATATGGCTCCTTAGTTTATGTATTTTTTTACACATTTTTGTATTTCAAATTGTTTATTTTACACCTTTTTAATTGCAATTGTTTTCCTATTTTTACACCATTTTTGTTTGACATCATCGTTAGTACATTTAAATATTTCTTAAATATTTTAAACCTTTTTATATACTTTTCTTTGCTTGAGTGTGATTTTTAAATTTTTGCTAATAAACAACCTTTGTGTCAACATGACATAGTGGTGCTATTGTTATTACTAATGGTGGTTTGTGCTTTATGTTTTATTTGCTAATATCTGTTTTCTATTTTTAAATTTTTGTGCTAATTACTAAGTTATGCTTTCTTTTTCATGGAATAGGCAGTGAGTTCACGCCATCCAACCATTCACAAACTTTATGGTTTTTCTTATTTTGGAAGTTTGAGATCACTTTCTTAAATAAAATCTTAATAAATTGGTAACCTTGGTAGTTTTTGAAATTGAGAAGGATTCAAAGGATTGAACAGGGTATGAGTTCAAGGGGACTCAATACTCTTTGTACTCTTCTACTTACTTGGGTGTTTGAGTGTCTTTCATAGAATTCTTACCATTCCATGTCATCCAATAATAGGGAGTCAAATAAAGTCTTTGCATGGTGTGGTTCCCATCCAAAAAAAAAAAAGAAAAGAAAAAAAAAACAAAAAAAAAGATAAAAAAAACATGATGAGAATTCAAAGCACACCCCTTAGACAAATAAACAAGCTACAAGAACTGGTTATGGGACTAGAAAGACATGTTACCTAAAGATCCCCTCTAACTAAGGCCCTATCTTACTTCTTACTTCTCTNAAAAGAGGTTGGTTTTGGTCTAGACTAAGGATAGATCTTCTTAGGTTATTTTAAACAAAAAATCTATAAGAGACTTTTTATGAACTCAATTCAAAATTTCATTCCACATTCTCCATCATCCATCTATGCTAACCATAACTCACATCACTACCAATGTCCATGTTCTTGATTTTGTGTCTTGTTTTGATGTACTTGAATTCTTAGGTAGAATCTTTTGGGTTTTGGTCCTTAACTTCCATTGACCATTAATCATCTATGGGTCTCATGGAATCCTTAGGTTGAGGTTATGTAAGGAAAAACAAGGCATGTGCATACTATGGGGAGGATCCAACTACATATCTCTTCGCTGGGTTCGTTAAGCACCTTATCCTTAGGTATTCTTGCAAAAAAAAATATTTCGTACATCCATCTTCTACATTAGACCATGTGCTCCTTTACATATTTTGTTTATTAAATACATTCTTCATCAAAATTTTCATTTTTTGAGCTTTCAAAGACCCTCTTCAATAATTGTCTCATATTCTTGGATTTTTGGGATTTCATGGACCCCAAATTCATTCAAAACTTCATTATATTTTTTGAGATATTCCAATTTGAAATTTTTGCCTCTTGTTGATGAAGCAGACCCATGTATGAGGCCATGTATATGGGGCCCTATCAATGTAAGGGAATAATAGTATATATATATGTGACCCCACTTGGAAACTTTTACATTTTCTCATAAATGCCAAAGGAGTCTTTCCATTTTTCAGAGCCTAAAACCTTCCAGAGCCCATAACTTTCAAACTGTTTATCCAAATCACTCCATTCTTTGATCCTATAACTACTAGTGGAAAAGCTCTTTGTTGTGGGGGCCACAAATGTACCATTTTTTATAGAAAAGTTTTCATCATTTTTCTAACTTCCACAAAGGTTTAACTAAGAAATTAACTATCAGAAACCAACTTACAAGAGTTAAACCTTTCCAACGAGCTTTGGTGACATTTATAATAAATAATTAATAAAATAATCAATCTACCATTGTCCAACCTTAGCCAAGGTATAGCTAACTAACAAGAGAAGGTATTCAAAACTTTAAAATTACATATTATATATACTAATCCATGGATGTGTTGTAACCATAGATGGCACCAAAAAGGAAGTACACGCAGGAAGCATGACCATCTCAACCAAGGAAGAAATGGCCTAGAATAGGAAGAGGCCAAGAGAAACCTAAGAAGAACTACTTGTAATCCATGCCATAGGTCCTCTTAGGGAAGAGGTAGAAGTGGAATCTATTAGATAGATTCTAGAATCACCATTAGCAATTGAACACTCCGATCAGGATAATGCACTTGCACCATAAGTAAATTTGGAGGTAACCTTGATAGAGGCCTACTTGAATTAGATTAAATCAAGGGAGGTCCACAAATTGATGCTCTAAGAGTTAAAATCTGGCCCATTCCTAGAGCAAGCACCAAAAGAAGTGTAGGACCAACTAAAGATCTCTTCCATGTGGCCAATCATCACTTTTACTGGGGAGTGGTACATGGGGGAGACATTCTTATTTTGGGATAATAGGCAACCTAGATCAATAGTAAACATCAATGAAATCTTAGTGTCCTACTTGGTGTAGGCCATTGCTATAGTGCTTGGGTTGCCTAAAATAGGGGCAAGTCTTGCTGAGATACCAATACAAGTAGATCCTAGCATCAAGATAAAATGGGTTCAATGGTGCTATGGTGTTGACTGCAAGGAGTTTTGCACACTTACACTGATAGAGAGGATCTACTACAAGATTGCAGCCTTCCACACCAATCTCATAGTGAGGCCAAGTAAAATCACTACCTTCTATACTTAGCATGTGCCACATTGAGTGGGAGATTCTCTGTTAAACTTCCACATTTGATCTATCTAGAGATAGAGAATAAGTTTAAAGAAAATGAATGTGGAAGGAAGGCACTACCCTTAACATGCCTCATTAGGAAACTTTGTCGAAGGGGAGGAATAGCCTACTATACCAATGATGTCGACAAGCAAGTTCTGGCTATCAACTGGGTAGAAATGATGAAAGATAAGTTGCTTGCAATGACTATCCATGAAGAGGAGTAGCAATGAACACCTCCACTAGCCACTCAAACAACTGTGCTAGACATCATTGCAACTACCCAACAGTTGCACGAATATAGAGAATGGCTCTTGAGTGAATAAGAGAAATAAGCAGACATGAGTGGGGAGGATCCATCCTTGTATAGACTAGCAATGAGTCACCTAAATGAGATGGCTTGAATAATCAATTTTATGGGTGGAGGTGGATCCATCTTTTTATCCCAAGGAATGTAATTGCCCTTGAGGTTGAATATGAGCACAAAAGAGTTTATAGTATCTCTCGTAGAATAACAACCACTCCTAGAAATCTCTGAAAATACTACAACCTTCTTGGTGCACTTGGAGAAGGATGAAGGAGCAATTGTATCGGTGATGCATTACCAGGGGTAGGAAACTGCAGTAGAAGTGGTCATTAACCATATTGCCAAAACTCTTATTGCACTTGTGGAATCTACACCAGGCATCACTATACTCAAAGATGTGTAGACATCTACAGTGATCACAAGTAGTAGAATAAACATAGCACAACATGAAGATCTACTGGATCAACTAGTAGGAATTGAACAACCAATTTTGCATGTCCTTGACCTTCTAGATAACATTACTACAACCTAGTTGGAGTTGCTTAAGGCAAGGGGAAAGAGCATCATATTGGAGGGGCAACTCAAAATGGCCAAGGAGTGGAACAAATGCTTAGCTATAGAAGTTGCTAAATTAAGAGCCCAAATTGTTGATCACACCTTTCTTAACCTAGAACTGATAAGAGATGAAGCTATGTAATAGCTTCACACCAAATTGAAAGGGGTTGAGGGTGCAATGGAGATAGTGGTGTTTTATAGATCATTGGTAGAGGCCATGTGACATTAGATTTAAAAGGCCTTGGATTAGACCTACTAGGAGAATATCCAATTGACTACTGAGAACCATCACTTGTGAGATGTGGATGTGCACAAGTTACAATTAATTGATTTCATCCATCAATAGTAGAAGTAGCTAAGTAGAGCAAACATAGAATTGGGGAGATTGGTAGTAGATAGTAGGAATTTTTCCATGGAGAAGGTTCATTCCCTTCACTAGAAAACTACAATCTAGGTAGCGGCCTAGAAATTGGAGGCTCTAAAATTTGAGAGAGTCATGGATCATTATAGAGAATAGGTTGATCGACAAAAAGAAGTAAATGAAAAACACATTTAGTTGACAAAGGAAAAAATTAATGAAGTCCTCCAACAACTCCAAAAAGGTAGAGAAGTTTGGCAATCCATTGTTGATGGATTAGATGCCTACAACAAGTTGAAAATCCACACAAAGGAGTTGTAGATTGAGGAGATGATGGAATTCATAGATCTTGTCAATATCCATTAAGCAAAATTGGCCATGTTGATTGTTGGATGGCCACAATCAGAGCTCGAGAGATAGGTGGCTAGCTCATACTTGTTGTACAAGGTCAAGTTAAAGCATCATAAAGACATGAAGTAGAAACTTATGATGGCAAACGCTAGACTCAAAGTTCTCAAGGCATGATTCACTAATCAATGATCCACTATTGAGAACTTGGCCAAGAGGATGAATGACTACTAGGAGTTGTAGAGTGTAGTCAGGGTGTTCAATATTGAATACAAATAGTTCACTACTTGGTTTGTCAACATGAAGGAGTTGTTCCCAATAATGCTCTATCCATGGGATATTCCCATTCCAGCCCACATTGGTGATGGCAGATGGATTGTGAATGATCCTTCGAGTAAGGAGGAGAAGATGAAGGAATTACTTAATGCCTTTCACCTTCCATCAGAGGTTGCAGTTGTGCCAGGATAGCCATAGCCACCTTAGGTACTGCATGTGCTCGAAGTTGACTTAGGTCTTTTAGAACCTCAGGAGCCTCTATCAGTTGGGATTGCCTGATCTTCACCACTATCTTCATGCCATAGAGGATGTGCTATCCAATTTTGTGTAGTCATTTCATGGTGTTCAATTTTGTGTCATGAACACCAGAATTTTTGTAATTTGTTGATTTGTACACTCGAGAATTTAGTTTTGTCAAGTTAGTTTGTTTTGTTAAGAGTTAGTTTATAATCCCATACCTTCCAAATTTTTTAAAGGAACTTAATGATGAGTTTTCATTTAGTTGTGGGGGTATGATGAGCATTAAAGTGTTGCATTGATGGGCCTCCATTGACATGGCCTCATCAATGGGACCATGTTGACATAGCATTTGCTACATCTATGGGGCCCTGTCGATGTAGTACTATTGCAAAAAACTATAATTATGGGCTCCCAACTGTATTTATGAGCATTGAAGTCATAGTAGTAGCAAAAATCTTGCAGCTTGTACATTTAAAAGTTAGAATATTTTCTTAAGTGCTTGTTGCAGGAGTCATTGAGTGTACAAATTTTTATTCAAGCATTGTTGTACCTAAACCATACTAGTGTGTACAGAAATAAAGACAAGCTTCTTGATAAACCTTGCAACATTCTAGATAGTTTAAATGGTTTATTCATGCATTTATCATTTTCATTAAATATGCAATTAATTAAGATAAATTAGGCTTTAAGAAATTAGTTAATTAATTAAGCTAAATAGATTAAATACATACATACAATCACTTCAAGCATAAGCATGTATTTAGTTGGTAATCCTAGCAATGATATTACTTGGTATGCCTAGTAGTGTAGCACTTGGCAACCCAGTTATGGATACATGGGTTCAAGACATGTATAGAAAGTGGGACCAGATGCTTATATTAGGACTAGTTAAAGGCTAGTTAAGTAGTTAAATTAAATTAGTCATTAAAATACTTCATCTCTATATTTAAGTAACAAAGAACATAAAACATAAAATAATAAAAATCATATGCCTCGATTACACTTAACCATACCTTTGTACATTACAAGTGTAATTGGGAAGACAAAAAACAACCTTATTGCAAGGTTTATTACGTAGAAGACAAGTGCACTAGAAACTATAGAGTTTGAAAAATTTGATCGGATTGTGCATGAATGCTTCATGATTCATATGGTTGGGTGTAGGGGTACCTCAATTTCTCATCAAGTAGTAAAGTGGTTGATGGAAAGAATCAATGGATGAGAGAGAGTATGAAATGGAGTTTTCCATGGTGGGCATGTGAAGTCCCTTGTGAAAGATGTGATTAATTATGATTGGAGAACTTCCTTGCTTAGTTCAAATCTAGACCATCCACTTCTAGTGACTTTGCATCAATACTTTAGATCATTCCACCCTTCAAGAAATAAGAACATCCCCACAAACCACTCATCATTCCTATAGAAGAAGAAAAGAGAAGTAGGAAGTGAATAGGGCCTTAGTTAGAGGGGTGCCTTTAGGCATGGGTAACATGTCTTTATAGTCTCATAACCAAAGCTTGTAGCATGTTATTGTGTCTAAGGAATGTGCTTGGAATTCCCATTATTCTTTTTTTTTTTCAAATGTGAATCACACCATGCAAAGACATTACTTCATGTTTATTGGTATATGATGGAATTGTGATAAATCCATGGAAATACTCCTATAACTCAAATGGTAGGTAGGTACAAAAGTGACAAATCCCTTTGAAGTCATACCCTTGTTAATCCACTTAATTTTTCCAATGTTTGGAAAGTACAAAGGTCACCAATTTGGTGTAAGTTTTTATTAATAAGGGACCACATACTTCCAAAATGGGGAAACATCATAGAGTTGAGTGGAGTGATGGATGACATGCAATCATTGCTTGTTATCATGAAAAGAATCAATATCCCATTAGTAAATGTCAAAATCCTAAAATAAAATCTAGTCATTTCAAAATCAAGTAATCAGTAAAGTTTCAAACCATCATTGATAGCAGTTATAGTTGGCACCAAAGTCCTAATGGGAATAAAGAAAAATAAAGAAGGGTAAGAAAAACTTAGATAATGTAACATAAAGAAAAATATAGAAAAAATTGTAAAATAGCCAAAAAATAGAAAATGTACTTAAGATGATGTAAAAAAAAAGGTAAAAACTGAGTAGCCACTATGTAAAATCTTAGCATGAATGACCATCTCCCCTATGACTAAGTTGGAAGGTGGAGATCTGAACAATTAAGCATGCTTGATCATCTATTGAGATGCTATTCTTACTAGTTGCTCATTGTTCATGGAAAGGCTTTATTTTTTGAGTGTTAACTAATAAAGTTTTATTTGAGCTGTTAAGTTTGTAGATCAAAATAACCCCAAATGAAAAGGTTTCATCGATAATGTAAGAGCCCTCCCATAGAATTTGGAATTTTGTTCATTGAGGAACATGCATGGGGTTTCAGTAGAACACCTTATTGCCCAGTTGAAACTTAACTTTCTTAATCCTAAGGTCATGTTGTTATTTAGTCTATGCCTTGTGCACTTCATTTGATGATAGGGCCACTATTTAATTCTCATCTAGCACATTGAGATTCATCAATCTTTCTTTTTGTTCTAGGCTTAGGTTGAAGTCTAGGTCACATGTAGTTGAAAGTGTATGAAGTTACTCTTGGATAGGAAGTGTTGTAAGATTTTTGTACATGAGCTTATAAGAAGAGTAACCTATAGGGAGTTTTCATGTTGAATGATAGGCCCAAAGGGCATCATTGAGTTTAGAGCTCAAGTCCCTCCTATAGTTACTAATAGTGCAAGTTAGTATTTTAGTTATATCCCTATTTGTAACTTCAACTTGACTATTGGCTTGGGGGGTATTATAAAGTTGTTAATTTATGTTCAATCCCCAAGCGTTGCATGATTTTTCAAAAAGTGGTACTTGTGAAATGTGTACTATTATTAGAAATAAGTGCACATGGCACCCCAAACTTGTTTACAACATGTTGTTGTACAAACTAGGCCACTGTAGATGATGTACAGTTGGTAACAATTGTAGCTTCTATCCATTTCATACAAAAATTCCAATAGCTCTAATTATATAGGCCTTTCCATTGAACATGGGGTTGATCAACCTCATGAAGTCAATTCCCCAAAGATCGAAAGACTCCAATGGTTGGATCCATTGTTGGAGCCCTTCCATATAAGTAGTAATGCCCTCATCACATTGGAATCTATCATAGAAGTAGATGAAGTGATGGACATCCCTAAAGAGTGTAGGCCAATAGTACCCTACCATGAGGATCTTATTGGTCATTCACCTCTAAGCATAGTGGCCCCTACAAGGTCCCTCATGTACATCCTGGAGGACTTACAATTGATCTGCATTAGGAACACACCATCGTACTAGGCCATCCAAGAAAACCTTGTAAAGGTTACCAGTGGTCTCCATGAAGTGTTTGGCTTGGTCAAGAAACTACTATTTCTTCATGTGGTCCCACCCCTATGGCATCACTTGAGTGATATATAAGACAATATGTACTTGTACAAGTTGGTTTTTTTGGGGTCTTGTTTAGTAACAATACTAGCAAAGAGGAGGTCATTAGGAAATTGATATAATAGTGGGCTCTCCTCCTCCTTACTGTCCCATCATAACCTAGACAAGTGATCAATGTCCACATTCTTGGTTCCCTTTCTATCCACCATCATTAGATTGAATGCTTGTAGGATCACAAGCCACCGTATGACACACAGGCTCACCATTAGTTTATTCATGAGGAACCAGATAGCATTGTGGTCTGTGTACAAAAAATACTTTATATTTAAGCACATAGTACTTAAATTTCTCCAATGCATACACCATCACCATTAGCTCCTTTTTGGTGATGATATAATTAAGTTGTGCTCCCACAATTCTCTTATTGACATAGTGGATGTAGTGTGGACATTTTTGATCATCCATCTATGTCAACAAAACCCCTAAGACATAGTTTGATGCATTTGTCATGATATGAAATGGTCTAAACTATTTTAGTGCTCATAGAATGGGAGTCTCTACAAGCTTTTGCTTGAGTTTCTAGAATGCATTCTCATATTTCTTGGTCCAAATAAACGGTGCATCTTTCTTTGTTAGCTCCACCAATGGTTTGGTAATCTTTGAAAAGTTTTCAATGAAATGCCTATAATAACTAGTGTGTCCAAAAAATGACCAGACATCTTTGAAATTCTCTAGTTTCCTAATGATTTCTTGGATGGCCCTTACTTTTTTTGAGTCTAATTTGATCCCCTTCATTGAAATTTGGTGCTTCAAGATAATGCCTTCTTGGACAATTAGATGGCTATTTTGCCATTTGAGCCTCATGTTGATCTCCATGCATCTTTGAAGCAGTTGCTCCAAATGATCCAAGGCTTGCTTAAATGTAGCCTTGTAGGTGGAGAAGTCATCTATGAAGATTTCCACCTTGCTACCAATTTGCTATTGGAAGATGCTAAGGACCAAATTTTGGAAAGTAGCAAGAGCATTGCATAGGCCAAAGGGCATCTTTCTATATGCAAAAGTCCCCCAAGGACTTGTGACTATTGTTTTGGTTTGGTCCTCTAGCACAATATGGATTTGGTTATAGCCACTATACTCATTTTATAAAACTATAGTAGTAATGCCCTATGATTGTATCCAACGCCTAGTTCACAAATGAAACAGAAAAGTGACGTAGCCATATTCAACAACCTGAAATCAATACAAATCCTCCAATTTCCTTCTTTCTTTGGTACTATAATAAGTGGGCTAATCCACTTTCTATTCACAATGGGATAAATGAAACCCACCTTGAGGAGTTGTTCAATCTCCTTCTTAATGATTTACTTGAGCTTGGGGTTCAACCATCTTTGCAGGTTCCTTTTTGGTTTGATGGAGGGGTCTATATAGGTATCATGTTGGAATACCCTTGTGTCTATTCTAATGAGCTCATTATATGACCAAGAAAATATTTTTGGCCATTTGTTCATGACTTTCAACAACTTCTTTTTCTTTTCATGAGCAAATATGACATTAATGATGATTGGCTTACCATTGTTTAAGAAGGCATACTCCATGCTTGATGGTAAAGCCTTCAACTCAAGGGGCTCTTTCTTGAAAATCTCTAGGATCTTCAACTCTCCCTAATTGATTTCTTTTTGTTCATAAGAGAGTTGATGATGGATTTTCTCTAGTTGATCCATACTTTCTACATAAGAGCTTGTGAGGCTTTCAGTAGGTTTATTACACATTGATGATTCAACCTCTCTTTTTGTTATTAGCCATTTGGTGTTCTCTTGTTTAATGGCTATTGCATATAGGACACTTTAAATTTTAGTGACATCAGCACATTGACTACATGCTTTAAGGGATGTTCTTTTTATAGTCCATAGTATTTGCATGTAGTGGCACCCTGTGTCACTATACATGATGCATGGAAAACCCTTTTTCTCAAATTTTCCAAATTTATTCTTCTTGGAAATTTCCAAGGAGATATGTCAAGTTCCCAACTATGCATCAATTGTACTCATCTATGCTCTTTCCATAATAATAGGAAGAAAGTTCCCCTTAGCATTCTTCACATGGATCACCAAGAAATTAGTAGGATATGACCACCCACAAATGGTGGTTATAATGTTCTCAATTAATTCCAAATGAATAGTAATGTATTGGTCTACTAATTCCAACTTTATATTCCTCTTTTTCAGTGGAGATAGGTTCTAGGCTTTGTACATCTCTAGTGAGATCAAATTAACTTTAGAAACTAGGTCCAAAAGATCTTTGAAAGGTTCATTTCTAGTAATTTGCAAATAAATAAGGGGACTTCTAAGATTACATATCTTCTTAGGAAGATGGCCAGCCTTAATCCAATCAATGACCACATGGGTTAGCATGATAGTGTGTAACTAGGGAGTGTTTTGATTTGAAGGAGGCTCAATAGGAATTGTAGAGAAGGTAGGAGTAGGATTCACAGCCATAGGTATTTATGAGGGCTTTGTGTGGCTATTGGTTCTGAATAAGGATCTTTTATATGGCTTGGCATTAGAATCACTCAATTGAGGTACTGACTATAAGTTTACAACCCCCATGGTGTTTTGTTATTGTGGCTGTGCTTGGATCTCATTTTGCATAGATGGAGTAGGTGGAAGAGGAGTTGTAGGTGGAGGTGCAAGAGTGGAAGAGTGAGGAGGTGAAAAGTAAGGAAATGGAGACTCACCTCTTGGTGATGATGCTTTGTAATATTCAAGAGGATAGTAGTGATGTTGGAAGGAAACATGACATGAAGAGTCATGTGGACAAATGAGTTGTTGAACATAGTATTCATATGGATTAGGTTGTCGATAAGGATACTACTACCTTAGAGGTGGCATCCCCCACGACTATGGGTGCTGCTACTACTAATTTTACTCATGATGTTGTAGTGGCACTCCACTCAAATAATAAGTTTGGTAGTGGAACTACTACTGATAGTTGCCTTGTGGATAAGGCAACATCCTGGGTGCTTGCTGTTTTGCCATATTGGGATTTAGAGCATACATCCTAGATTAATGCAAGTGTGACACAATAGGATAACATCCCTTGGAATGTTCATATTCACATATGTTATATCATCATCATCTAACCCAGAATCTGCAACCTCCTCAACTGTTGTAGCCTTACCCTTAGCCTTATAATAGTCACATTCAACCTACTTGTTCTTCCTTCTTTCATGACCACTACTTCCTTGATCTCTACTATCTTTCATGATTTTCAAAGTATTTTGAAATTTTTTGCCCAAGTAGTTCCACATTTTATCTACATTAGTTGATATTTCATAGATAAATTTTTGTATTAGCAAGGTTTTCCTTTGCACCACTTCACCAAGTGATGCCTTCTCCTCATTGTCACAGAAATGGACCTCCCTCTTATAGAGATAGGGGTCCCTATTATAGTCCTCTAAATTTTCTTATTTTTTAGCTCACCTTCTTCCTTAGCTACGTACTCAATGAGCCTTTGAATCTAATGGATCCTTAGCTTCAAAAGTCTCCCTTGGGCATAGACCCCAAGAGTTCTCCTCATTTTAGTTTGGAGCTCATTTATGATGTGGTGTAGTTGATCCCTTTGAGAATAGCCATGGCCTTGGCATAAGTGCAACAAGGAGTAGTACCTAACCATGGCTAAATTCAAGGACTCATGAGTTTCCTATTTTCATCCTTAGATTTTCCTTCTCAAGTTGGACACTTTGGAGTACGTTTGATACTTGTCATTGAATAGTTTTATTATCATTTTCCATCTCCAGATAGATTTTGATTCTAAGGACTAGTACCAACTTTCTGCTTCCTTGATGAGTGTCCTAGAAAATGGTTTCAACTTTTGCTAGTAATTCTCCACATTTTGTAAGGCATAGACATCATGAAAGGCTTGTAAGTGATTTTGTGGATGTGAATTATATCCTCCTTCAAACTTGGGAATATTATTCATATCAAACCATTTGATTAAACTATCCTTTACATGCTTAGTTGGTATCGTTATAGCCTTTGCAATGTTCAACATGTTTTTGATTGCTAGTAGGGGCTCATCATAGTCATAGTGGTTTCAATGACCCCTATCATGGCCATGATGCCTATGAAGAGTCCTATTGTTCCTCCTCTCTCTATTTTGATACTCTCCCCACTACTCATGCTTATGGTCTTTTTAATTACATCAGGATTCATGATCATTCCTATCTCATCATTCACCTTCATCATGATTTTTGCTACCTCTACAACTTTAATTAGAGTTGGAGGAGGAAGACAATGAGGATGAAGAAGGTGAAGAGGGAGGAGAACCAACACCAAAGTAGTTTGTATTGCTCCCCCTTCTTTGGTTCCTACCCTATTCACAAGGTTTATCTTTTTCTTAGTGCTTTTCCTCGTTCCTAACCTGGGTGCCTCTTTTCAAGGCCCTCTGATCATGGGATCCATTATTCCTAGAACCAAGGTTGTTCATAGTGGACTACAAACACTGGTTAAGGATCTTCTCATTAAAGAGAGGAGCAGAATTAGTGTAATGAGAGCTTCCCAAAAAGAAGTCCTCACCTTCTTTGTGTGTTTGCAGAAATAAGTGGGTATTGCTCTGTTTGCCTTTTGTGGCCTCATATCAGGCTTCCATATGTTGATCTTTCTTTTTTTGTGCTTTTTTAGGATGATAATCTTGGTAACCATGATCCTACACTTTGTACTCAGAATTGAGGCATGTAATGCCCAACTTGATAAAATTATTCAATAGCATTGCATGAATAGATTGGTTAGGAGACAATACAATGTTACCTTCCATGTTCCTCCATCATAGTTGTTCATCCTAATGTAGGATGAAGGTGAAGTCCAGAGTATAGTCATCCAGATGAGTGTAGAGCACCTTAAACTTTTGAGGCATGGGCATCTTGTGGCCTTCCTATCTTTGTTGATTGGAATTATCTATGAATGGTGGCAAAGAATCTTCCCTGCGAGAGGAAGCCATATCAGTGATTAAGAAAAATGGTGTGCTTTTATTATTTTCTTTATTACTAATGGTGTTAGCATTAAGTCCCTTTTACAATGTCTATAAATAATTTCACTATCTCTTCTAGGTAGCACACTTAGTTAACTCAAATCCCTAAAAATGACACCAAGGATGAGCCATAGGTACCCGCTATGCCCAACCATACGAATCATAAGTGTTGACTAGCAATTTGATCAAATTTTGTGGACTTTAGCATTCTAAATGCCAATAGTAAAGATAGTGACTTAAGGATGCGATCGTTATCTTCTTGGCTACACTTGTGTAAGCACATGCGCATGGTTAAGTGGAGCCAAGGCACATGATTTGTATTATATTTATATTTTTGTCTAATTATCCTAAGTGAAAAATAAAGTAATTAATGAAGTATTAATCTAAGTGACTAACTAATGTCTTAGCCCACTTTCTAGCATAAATATCTAGTCCCATCTTTTGTACACATCTTGAACTTATTACAATGCTACTAGGTTACCAAGTGATAACATTAATGTTATGCTTGAGGTGGTTCTACTTATGTGTATTAATTAAGTGCATTTAATTAACTAGGAACATGGAATTAAAGTGCATGAATAGTAAATGACATTAAAGTAAAAATTAAGCTATTTCCAAGTGTGTAAGGTATATCAAGAATCTTGTCTTTATTACCATCACATTAATGTGTCCAGGTACATTGGTGCTCGAATAATGATCCATACAATCCTTGACTCCTGCTATGACACTTAGAAAATATTCTAACTTCCATAAAAAAAAAAAACAAACAAAATTGCAAGAACTTTGTTACGCTATTGACTAACCAATGCCATACATGCAGTGGGTGCATGCATTTATATAGGCATAGATAAATGCCATGTCAATGCATAAAAACATGCATCGATAGGGATGCATTGATGCATGCTCGTTGATGCAACCTAACTTTTCGTGAATCATCAATTTCCTTGTAAAAGATCCAAAGGCATCAATGTTATATTATAAATAGAATGAAAAGATTACCCAACAGTTTTAAAATCTAATAACTCCTAGGAAAAAATCATTTTAGGATTCAAACAAGAATGTGAAAGATATTTAAGGTGTCTTTAAAATGATTGTGGAAAGATTAGAATAACTAAATACTAAACTTGATGCTAATGCAAGTCCATCTAAAAGGAGGGATAATGCTAAAAATATTTTGAATTATGAAGATGATTAAGAATACAAAAATGGATGAGAAGATGATGAGAAGGCTATGCATTCATTCCATGGGTTTCAAAAGGAAAAAACCATAGTCCTCATGTAAGATTTCAAAGGGCTTCATTAGTTGCTCATTCATCAAGGTTAAGTTCATTAAGGCATTCAAGTTTAAATAAGGAGGATGAAGCAAGACTTTCAAGAGCTTTCAGAAATATCTCAAGATTTCCTTATGTATAAAAAAGGTCTTTCAATAGCATAGATGGCTTACATGTTGGTTGTGGCATGCACTTTGGACCCTTATATTCAACTCAATTTTCATGTCCACAACGTGGATTATAAATAAAGTAAAAAATTAAGTTCAAAAAGATAAAGTTTAAGGTAATAGAAGATCATATTTACATATGTAAGTACAATTAAAGTAAGTCAAAGTTTGAAGACAAAAAGGAAAAAGTTAAAGTATAAGTGAAGAGAAAATAACACTTTGTAAGACAAGAACCAAAGTCATGTAAATTATATTTGAATTATTGTGAAATATAGGACAAGATAGGAAATTCCATTTATTTTTATTTTTTTAGAAAGATTTGTGGCATATGTAATTAAATAATGTATCCAATCTCTCATGTCCTTTTAATTTTCAACCCATTTTCCATGAAAATAGATTTCTCCCATCATATACCATTATGGCCCCATCAATTAGCTAGTGCAAAATATTATTGTATGATAGACTTTAGCAATAATGTTATATGTATCATGAAATTTTTTCAATTATCAATTTTGTTAACATTTCATTAATTATCATTACTTCAGTAGTTTTTATTCATCTGTAATTCATCCTTAGTTTCTATTCATCATTCAATAATAATTAATTATTAGCAATATTGTCATAAAAAATTTCTCAATTCATCTCATCATCAAGTTATCATCATCAATAATATCATTAAATTTTTTTCATCAAATTCATTGTAGTTTAGTTTTGGAATTCTATTTAGAAGACTAAAGGACATTAAAATGGGACGAAATTATTTTCTTGTAAAATTCAAGTTAATTAGATTAATTCTTCATCACAGGTTATTTAATAGCTCAAGGTGACTTCAACAAATCAAGTTTTATTTAAGTTCAACTTCAGAAGCTTTAGAAATTCAATTTTTTTGCAATGCCATAATCTAACCATGAGATCACCACCACTTGTGGCTAAACAATTCATAAAAAAAAATCAACCATGAATCCACTACAACCTATGGTTATCAACTATGACTCATGATATTATTCCAAGACTCATGGTAAAGCATTTTGGAAAAATTAGATAGTTCTAAGTGATAATTTTCCAAGTCAAATTTAAGTAATCAAATGAACTCCAATAGAGCTGAAACTTTCCAAATAGATAGATGTTTTCAAGAGGCTTCCAATGAGTGTAAGTTCATCTTAAAATTCTAAATAGTGATGGAAAAAAATTGATTTTTCCACCACAATCCATGATTAGCTCATTGTGAACATACCATGACTTATGGTAAATATACCATGACCTATGGTATCCTCAACTTAGGGCTTAAGGACCATGACTCTTGCTATAATACTATTGTTCATGGTAAATTAAATTTTAGTTATTTTCATTAAGTTTTGTTAGAATTTTAGAATTTTCCTTAAGATATTTATCTTCCAAATCCCAACACTTGGCATTAGAGTAGAAGGTTGAAGCCATGGGAGATCACAGTAAACAATTTTCAAAAACTCCTATTATTTTTTATGGTACTTAAAATTTCATAGTATGGTAAAGAATGACAAAGGGGTAATTAGATTTTAATGATGTTTGCGATGTTTGTGAACAAAGACAATGAAATACCACAAACCATGAATGAGAATTTGAGAAAAAAATCCAAAAAGCCATCAAAGAAGAAGAGTTAAGCAAGAGGTATTATTTGCAATTTAGTTAGCACTAAAATCAAAAATTCAATTTCAAGCATGAAGACCAACAAAGAAATGTGGCAGTTTCCTTAAGAAAAATATTAGGATAAGGAAGGTATAACTCAAATTCAAATGAAAGAGTCTAAGAATTCATAAAATAAAGAAGGGAAACATCAATTTAAAGAAGTAAAAGAATAAGAAAAATCAAAGTCATCTCAAATTAAAATTTCAAGAAAGAAGTAAACACCAAAAAAAAAAAAGACAATTCAAGAAGATATAAAATATTCAAAAGATAAAGAGAAGGCATATACAAAAAATGAAGATTTAAACATCCAATACAAGGCACTAAGAATTGAAGAATGATAAAGTAAGAATTCAAAAAAGAAAAGAGGTAACCTCAAAAGGAAAAAAGAAAAAAAAAACAACTAATATCTCATGCATTCATCCATTCAAATAAACAAATTCCATTAAATAAGTGGCTATTGGAAATAGGTTGCACAAAGCATATGACATCAAGAATTTATGACTTTACTAATTCATATACTTTGAAGATAGGAGAAAACTTTAAACATTTGGAACAAGTACCATAAATATCAATTTGAAGGATGGAAATTACTTTAAAATCAAAAATATATTTTTTGTTCTAAATCTTAAAAAATCATTGTTATTAGTCATTCATTAATAAATGATGATTATGATATTGTATTCAAAAAATATTTTTACATCATTTGTAATGAAAAAAAAAAAATACAAAAGCAAAGTTTAAGAAGCTTTAAAATAAAATTTATTGCATGGAATCAAGTCCAAAAACAAAAATTCAAAATAAATCAAGAAAGACTCAATGTTAAAATATGCCTCCAAATAAGATAGATGATTTAAATTTGTGCTTACTGTTCAAGGAAGAATTACTCACTCTCATAGCAAAATCAAAGACTTTAAGATAAGAAAACAAGAAATAAATTCATTCATTTTCATTATATTATCCTACACATGAGATCACTAAAGAAGCCATAAACACTTCATTAGAGCAATGAAAAAGAAAAGAACAAAATTCATGTAAAGATTATTTAAGCCAAGAAAAAAACACAAAAAGTCAAAAATAATAAATAAATTTCCAACTAAGAATAACTATTATTAAAAATATTTAATAAGTTTCCAAAACTATTGAAGACTAGTTAAACTAAAAATCAAGTCACAATAACTTCAAAGTGTAGCATAAAAGAGGGAATATTGATTCTAGCATGTAATTTTGATACTAATATTCAACTTAATTTTCATGTTCATAATGTGGATTATAAACAAAGTAAAGAAATAAGTTTAGCAAGCTAAATTTTAGTGTGGTAGATGACATATTTACATATGGAAGTACAACAAAATCATCTAAAAGGTTGAAAAGAAAAAGGTAAAAATCAAATTTCAAGTAAAATAATACTTTGTAAAATAGGGACCAAAGACACAAATTATATTCGAATTCTTATGGTGTACGTGACAAGATAGAAAATTCCATATATTTTACTTTTTGCAAAAAGATTGATTGGTGGATGTAATTGAAATAATGGCCCCAATCTATCATGTCCATTTAATTTCTAGCTCATTTTCTATGAAAATATATTTGTCCCACCATATACCATTATGGCCCCATTAATTGGCTATAAATATGTGGGAAAAATATGATTGTATGATAAAATTTAGAAATAAGATTGCATGTGTTATAAAATTTTTCCTATTCATCAATTTTGTCAACATTTCATTAATTATCATTATTTCACCAATTTTTATGTATCACAAATTCATTCATCATTTAATAATCATCAATTGTTAGTAATATGTCATCAATAGTTTCGTAATGTATCTCATTATTAACTTATCCTAATCAATAATATCATCAAATTCATTATAGTTCAGTTTTAGCATCCTATCTAGTAGACCAAAGGACATTAAAGTAGGATCAATTGGTTTCTCCCAACAATTTAAATTAATCAAATTAATTCTTCATCATAGGTTATTCAACAACTTGAAATGACTTCAACAAATCAAGTTTCATTTAAATTTGATTTTAAAATCTTTAGAAATTCAAGTTTTCTATAGTGCCATGACCTAACCACAACTTATGATCAACTTGTAGTATTTACAAAATCTAATCACAAGGTTACCACCACTCATGGCTATAAAATTCATTACAAAAGATTTACCATGAATCATGGTATTAGTTCAAGACTTGTGGTGAATTGTTCTAATAAAATCATGTAGTTTTAAGTAATAATTTTTCAAGCCAAATTTCACTAATTAAATGAATTTAATTAAGTTAAAATTTGGCAAGAAGATAGATCATTGAAGAAATTTCTAATGAGTCTAAGATCACCTCAAAATTATAAATAGCAAGGGAGAAAATGGCTTCTAAATTTGATCAAAAATTGTTTTTTCACCACAACACATGATTAGCTTATGGTGAACATATCACAACCTTTGGTATCCTCAATTTTAAAATTTTTAGCCATTTTAAAATTTTATCACAACTCATGATAAATCAAATTTTAATTATTTTTGTTAGAATTTCAGAATTTTCATTAAGGGATTCATATTCCAAATCCCAATATTAGATGCATTTGAGTTATGGTTAAAGACTTTAAATAAAAACTTTGAATTAGAGAAGACACCCAATCATTGATATAAGAATGCTAATTTTTGAATCCAAACTTGAAGGAATAACTTCCATTTTGTGGAAGAAGGAATGTTATGCATTCAACATGAAAAACATGTTTCATGTATGGAGGTTTTCATTATATTTGGATTGTACTATTAATTTTGAATAATTACTAATTAATAATTTTCGAATATTAAAAAGGTCATTTGTTAATCAAGTTACTTCTAATAACATTTTCTTTTTTATACTTAATAATAAAATCACAACATAGCTAAAATTGATATTCATTAATGTATTAAGATATATGGTATTATATTTACCTTTGTATGATATTTAGTCATCTTAAAAAATGCTTCATATAATATCAACATAAAGACTGTACAAGTATATTTTGAGTTGTATATTACTAGAAATTCCAATAGAATTAATTTGATTCTATTAAAAAATAATTCATATCATTTTAAGAGAAAGTAAGTATAAATAAATTATGATTTGCATATCATTTTAAAATATAAGAGAAATAATGTAAACTTATAATTTGTTACTATGCAATTTGATGCATAGCCCATGTAGTATCATTTGCATTCTATTGCAACATATCTTTGATTGTTGACTTTGCTTTGGTATTTAGTCTCATCTTTCTTTCATCTTCTATTTTTCTTATCCATGCATACACCACTGAATTTGAGCACATTGTTCTAACTTCAATATGTTTTTGATGATATATCTATTCAGAATCAAGGCATTTTTCCTTTACCATTCATTTTCATGAAAAATAATCCATTATTGCATTTTTAATCCTATATTCCCTAAGTTTAATAATTTTGGCTTTGCTCACCCATATAATGTTTACTTCATTTTCTTCTCCTAGCCTCACCAACAATATCATTCTAATATTGATATTATAAAATGGATTAAATGATCTCTTTGACTTCTTGTTCCTTAAGCCAACATATTCATCTTCACATTCTTTTTCATATTCTTTCACCTAATTTTTGACATTTTCTGATCTTGGACCCAAAATATGTTGCTAAATAATTATTGGCTAGGAAGTTAATGTAATTATATCCTAACATAATATCATCTCATGAAAAAAAATATAAATTTTATGTAAATTTTTTCTAGTAATTAATTCTTTCACTTAATTCTATCTTATTATTTTTTGGTAGGCATTTCGTCATCTCATCCAATGTCTTGATGTAGAAACCAATGTAATCTTTCATCATTATTATGTACTTAGTTTGATCAAATGTTGTATCTAGGATCTTTGGTTCATCTCCAGGGAGATTTGGATGTCCATTTATAGATTCCCATAGCTTTAATGGTTCAGACTAGTGTTTTTCCTTAATATTTGTTTCTAAATTATTATAGGAACATCCTTATTGTTGTAGAATCTAATATAATGAATATGTTGCATATCATAAAAGTTCTTTACATGATTGATATGTATCCTTATAGGTATCCCTTGAAGTCATATACCATATCAATGTAATATGGAGCATAGTTGCTTCTACTATTTACATCTATAACATGATGGTATTCATACGTTTTGGTAGATAAATTATATCTTTTTTTTCATAGCCATTGATAGTATTTTAAATCTACCATTAATATCCTCATGCATATTAGCTACTGGAAGGAAGCTCAACTTTATAATCCTGAAAATTCTTCTTAATAGAAAAATATATATTTATTCTTGTTATTTCTTCCACAATTATTCATTTGTAGAAAAAGTGTAACAAGTAATGGATTAAAAAAGGTTTTTGGATTATTATCGCTAACATTGTTTAACTAATATTGTTATCCATATCTCATTTTTGAATGATTGAGTAGTGATGTCATTAGTGAACATCTTTTGGAATTGCATTGTTTCATCATAATATCATCATACTTATCAATAGGATCAATCTTCAAATCCCTCAAGCACTTTAACAAAGATGTGATGGTAAATTAGGAACCCATATATGTATAAAATGAACTAAAATGACCAAAACCTTCATATCCTCATCCTTTAACTAGAATTCTTGTAGGGGATATTTAGAACCTCTCTTTCTTGAGAACATAGGAAAAATTAAAATTTTTGGCAATGATGCTTTTAACTTATCTATTCTATCATAATGACACTTAAATAATTATCAAGCTACCTTGTAGTAAGATCTTTGTAAATGTAATATGTGTTCTTACATAAAGTTATATAATCCTAATGATTTTGAAGTTTTCTTTAAATTCTATCCCTTTCCAAAGGGTCCTTCAAGAATTTTTTTTCTTTTATCCAACATATGATAGGTTCTACAAATTGAGAAATCATATTTTCTACTAAAAGTTACATTTGGATAATATTTGTTAAAATTTTTGATAACTAACTTTTACTAATAATTGGTACTCCCATATCAGCTAGTCCTGAGATGCACAGACTCATTTTCATAGGGAATGTTTTAATTTGTTTATATGTTTCATCTTTTATAGCCTACATACATTTTGATAAGGAATAATCAACCATCTCATCAACAAGTCTCTCAAGAACTGTTATTTCAACAATCTTGCTAGATCTTGGTTTTACTTTCCCTATGTTTTCATGTTTAAAGAGAACATTTACTTCCTTAAAATTACATAAGTGATAGTGGAATGTACTACTAGCAACCACATGAATTGTATGCCAAGCCTTCTTACAAATATCAAGCCCAGAAATTTCATTGTCTTCACTACATGATTTTCATTCCAAATAACATGGTTCAATTCAAATTCATGCATAATGTATGACTATTAGCTTTCATTGTGAAAATCATTTACCAAGTCCTTCTAATATAATTCACTATAATACTCTACATATATTTTTGATTAAAGTAATCAACACATAGGATGAATGGAAACTTGTTAGGCTAGTTCATTATTCTAATTGCTAATATTTTGTTAGATTCACTATTCTTGATAGGCTCTGCCTTCCTTCTACTCTTATAAATTCTCTTCTCTATGAATGCATTGAATATGGGGTGCATTGGCCTATTATTAATAGGGTACACAAACTCAATTTTTATCCACATATTTATCTTAGTAGGTTTGGGCATATGATTCCATAGAAGGTAAAGGAACTAAGAATTTAGGATATCATATACATGATCCTTCTTCTAGACTATCATTGAGAGATCTTTGAAGAATAGAGAACATTCCTCTCATACCTCATAAATTAATTTAATATAAATACTAATCTCATTATCAAATACTTAAATAAGAGAGAAATTTGACATACTTTCTAACACACATCCCACCTCTCTTTTATTTTTTCTTCATGAATCTATCATAGTAACTTCTATTTAAATTCTGTATATTATCCCAGATGCAAGGAATCCTTCATTTTTACATTCATGTTTAATCATCATCTTTCTTTGAAATAATTTATCACATTTCTTCCTTATATCATTTGACATGGGGTCCATATTCCACCTATATGAAAGGAACTAAATATAAATTTATAATTATATGAATCATGGATATTAATATATTCTAACAAATTAAATTAATTCACATAACAAAGTCATAGTATATCAAAAGATATGCATATGTGATCCATCTTTTTGAAAATTAACCTTTAGTAGTTTTCCATATTTTATCCACATATGAATCATGAATGGACATGAAAGACTTGCAATCCACTTTTTCGTTAACTCATGAACATCTAGAAACCCAAAGTACTTCATTGGTTCTTGTAACTGATACACATTAATTATAAATATCATAGAAACCCAAATACACTCTTTTGATTTTATAACCAATAATTATCAATCATGCATGGTTGAGCACCCTTTATAGGATCAATATTTATTATTATGGAATTACTTAGGTTAAATCATCCTTTGTTATAAATGTCTAAAAAACATTATAAAAAATGAACAACAGAGCAACATAATGAAACATGCATGACCAAGAAACCACATGAATCATACACAACTATGCAACCTATTGAATCATCCTAACTCATATTAATGTAAGTATACATAATCTATAAATCATGCATTAACTATAATTATCCATAATCTAAGAAGCAACTTCACGATTTATGACTAAAATAGAAAAAATATGCACGATCAAGTAACCTCATGACATAGAAAGTTTGTTGACTATTTTGAGCTACATATAGAAATCATGCATGGTTAAGAAACCTTACAATTCATGAATGAAATACAAAAAACATGAATTAAGAATGACTAACTAAAAACATGAATCATGCACGATCAAGAAACCTACATAATTTGAAGAGGATTTTGCATATATCTTATATGTAATCTTGGACTAAACAAAATAGATTTACTTCTTTGAAAAGAGACACATATGAAACATGTATGGCTAAACATCCTATAGAGAATCATATTGGCATATATTTTATTACATTAATAATGACAATTAAAATTTTTGTAATGATGGGATATAATGGAAATTAAATACATTCATTTTTTCAAAGTGGCTCATATGAATTGTGCATGATAGTGCATCATAATATTTATATTATTATTTCCTACATGATAGGGGTGTTTTAATATTTATATGACATGAATAATTATGCATATATGGCATGAGAAGAGTTTAGTAGAATATATGCATTAATTTGAGACAATTGTATACTCTTTATGTAGTTTTTAAAAAGGATATGAAATCTACATTATACGGATGCCTAGTTCTTCAGGAACTTTTAAGATATTTATATAAATATAGTTGAACAAAATGGTTTTGTGAAGTAATGATTATTTGATATTTTATATTATAAACATATGACATGTAAAAGAATATACTTAGCAATGAATTAGATTATGAAAATATGTAAGAAATGTCATACAAAAGAATATAATTTTAATGCAACACTAAATGCTCTACTTTGACATTATGTACATAAAGATATATCTATTTGATGAGTCATGATTTGACTGGATTTGATATCAGGTATTCGATATTGGAGCCTCAATATTGGGGGTCAAGATGCGATGTCAGATATTCAATATCATGGCATATGTGCTTGTGTATAAATATAGCACTTGGGTGCATGGTTTGGATAATAGTTTTGCATTAGTTTTGCATAGTTTTATCAATAGAGTAGCTAAACTATTCTATTTTTATTTTTTAATCTTATAGAATAGTTAGTGAGTGCCCATACAGTGGATCTGAGTTAGGTGTATGGAGTCTTATTCAAGTGGCAATGTACCTAGACATATTTCATGAACGACATTAAGATTGAGATTGATTCTTATTCATTGCAACACTTTGACTTAGATTAGATTTACTTTCCATGCAATTTACTTTTCATGTGCTTAGTTAATATTTACATTTTCATACATGTTAATTAATTAATCACATAAGTACAATTGCTTTGAGCATGCATATGACTCTTGGTAATCCCAATAATGCTTAATGTTTGGTAACCCAACAACATTATATGTGTTTAGGATGTGCATGAGGAGTGGGATTGGATACTTATGTTAGGGTAGTTAATTATTAATTAGTAATTAGATTAGTTGAATTGATTATAAATTGAGTTTCAACCTATTGTTAATTGTAGAAAAATAAAATATCAAATAATAAAAATCATATGACTCACTCTAGACTAAACCATACATGACAAAGCTGCCACTAGTCCAAGTGGAAAGATAACAAACTACGATCAAGGCATAGTGATCTAGATTCCATAGCTAGTCCCATCCATGGAATTTGACCAGATCATGCGTGAACACTTGTGATTTTTATGGTTGGGTGTAGGGGTACCTAGAGTTGTTTAATGAACTTAGGTTAATGACATCATTATTCCAATACTGTTGTGAAGATGATGATAAAATTATAGGAACAATCATATCTTTTTGTGTCACCTTTTTCTATTTTCTTCTTACTATATTAGGATATAATATATTAAAGTCTTAATTCTTAATTATACTCTAGTGATTATGAATATCCTAGGAAGAATAGAAAAGTAGAAATCAAATCTAGAGTAGAAAATTCTAGGAATAGAGACAACTGAGATAAATGAAGAAAAATATAAAAAGGTAACTCACAACTGATTGGACTAGGAGAATAGTACCTAGAACTTCCTCCTCTATATATTTCTTTTATCTTTATTAATGATAAGTAAAATATTGAATATTCAACTAATTGTTACATGTGATGTAAAAGAATGATCTATTATTGTTTATTATTTACATCTTGACCTAGTTTCATGCCTCTTTTTTATATGATTTTTATTGAGTGAATTATTTAAGTCATATTACAGTAGGGTTTGATGTTTGACCTTTTAAGAAGTTAGAAATTTTTTTTGGTAGGGCATCCCATCGAATGTGATCTAGATAGATCAAAAATAGGCTGTGGATCCCATTGGATTTAATGAATTTCAAATGTTCTTTACGAATATGCAAAACTAATATGTTAACTATGTGATTTTTATGAAAAGTAGATATATTGATCACCTCATTGCCATCATAGTGATGATATATGATCATTGAAAAATTAGTTATGTGTTGTTGCAAATGTCATAGATTAGACAAATGCATACTTCTCACTATAACTTGAGAAATTGGTTTTATAACTAGGGTTAGCCACTCCTTTATCATCACATTGATGATATGTGCCTTTTGAAAAACCAAAAATGTATTCATGCATATGTCATATGTTTGACAAGGATGTAATTCTCATTATAAGTTGAGACCATGATCCTATAACTAGGATTAGTCATCCTTGTATCATCACACTAATGATATGTGTTCATTAATGAATCAAACATGTATTCATGTACGTATCATATATTCGACAAGGATGTAATTATTATTATAAGTTAAGACCTTAGCCTTATAACTAGGATTAGTCATCTCATTACCATTACATTGATGATCTATGGTACTTGACAAATCAACCATTTATTGATGCACATGTCATGTGTCAAGAAAATATGTAATTCTTATTACAACTAAAGACCCTAGTCCTGGAACTAGGATTAGTCATCCATTTACCATCAAACAAATGATTTGTGACCATTGATGAAATAAACATCCATTCATGTATGTGTCATGTATTTAACAAGGCTGTAATTCTCATTATAAGTTAAGACCCTAGTCCTATAACTAGGATTAGTCATCCTATTACCCTCACATTGAAGATTTGTGCATATTAACAAATCAATCATGAATCAGTGCATATGTCATGTATTTGGAAAGGGTATGGTTATTATTAGAATTAAATACTTTAGTCTAAGGAATAGGATTAGTCACCCACTTATCATCACACTAATGATTTATGCTCATTGATGAATTAAACATGTATGGATGCATATGTCATGCATGGATAAGGGTACAATTCTCATTATAAATGAAGACTCTATCCTTGGAACTAGTGTTAGTCATCTCATTACCATGACATTGATGATATATACTTGTTGATAAATCAAAAAAGTGTGTGTGCACATGTGTTTTGAATTTGGAAAGGATGTGATTCTCATTACTAGTCAAGACCTTGATCCTAGAACTAGGGTTAGTCATCCCTTTACAACCATATTGATGATCTTTTCCCATTGATGAATCAAACATGAATTAGTGTTTGTGTCATTAGTGAGGGAATGATTTTTATTATAAATAGAGAACATGGCCCCTAGATCTAGTGTTAGTTACTTTGTCACCATGATATTCATGAACTGTACTTATTGACAAATCAACAATGTATGTGTGCATGTGTCTTGGAATTTAAAAGGATGTGATTCTCATTAGTAGTCAAGACCCTAGTCCTGATACTAGGGTTAGTCACTTATTTATCATAATACAAATGATCTTTGTCCATTAATAAATCAAACATGTATGGGTGCTTATGTCATGGATAGGTAAGGTTATGATTCTCATTATAAAAGAAGACATTAGCCCAAGAAGTAGAGTTAGTCATCTCATTTCCATGAAACTAACAATCTGTACTTGCTGATAAATTAACAATATGTATGTGCATATGTCTTGGATTTGGAAAGAGTGTGATTTTCATCAGTAGTCAAGACCCTAGTCCCAAAACTAGGGTTAGTAACCTCTTTAACATTACATTGATGTTTCATATTCATTGATAAATCAACCATGTATGGATGCTTATGTGATGGATTTAGTAATAGTATGATTAACATTAAAAGTGGATACCTTGGTATTGAAGCTATGTTTCGTTATCCCATCAATGATGTGTGGGGGCATGTATCATGAAATTAGCAAAGGTATGATTGTTACTAGACCTTGGTCTTATGTCTAGGATTAGTCACCCAATTACCATCACATTGATGATATATGCTCATTGATGAATAGAGCATGTCTAATCTTCATCTCAATATATAAACAACCTAATTTTTACTACAATGTACTATATGCTATAGCTAGATCTGAGATCACGGGTTCAAGTATACTCGGTGACATTTTGTAATAGTTTGAAAAAAATTGTTACCATTATAAGTGATTTGCACATGACATATTTAAGAATCATAATTTTATTTCAATTATAGATAATATTATTTCCTTATCAAGAATCAAATTTAAATGTTATAATAATTCTAGAGGTTGAATCACTTTTTAAGCTATGGTATAAGTAGCTACCAATGAGGTGTTAGCCTAGTGATTAGATTCTTTATTTGAAAGCTCTAAGTCATTGGTTTAATTCTAATGAAAAATTGTGAGTTATAAAGTTTTACTTGGACTGTATTACAATTGCATTTTAGGTGAGCTAGTAGTATGTAATTAGTATGAAAACTTTTAAATTGTAGATTTGAGAGAATAATAGCCAATATACAAGTGAATAAAAATTAAAATTAAAATGCTGTGAAATCAAAATAAAAATTAAAATGTGATGAAATTAAATTGAGATATAGGTATCAAAATTCTATACAATGCCTTTTCCACTCTTTCTTCATGTTGACATAGTGCACTATCTTAGTGGTAGCACATCCTTTACACTGATGTAGTCTTTCTCTATCCCTCCATAAGACAAACTTAGTAGAAACATATATTATTTTCTTGCTTGTTTTAGCTTCTAGTAGTAGTTTTAGGTTCATAGAGAGAGAGTCAAGGAAAGAAGAGTAGTTATCAATTAATTGCCAAGAATTTCAACTTCTCTATGATCACCACCAACTTTGTTGGATTCTATGCCTTTAGTATTGTTTTCCTTGCATTCTTTCCTGCCATTAATGCCACTAGATTTTCTAGTTCTATCGTTGACTCTATCTATTTCTTTGTCACAACCACTATCATCTTAAGATTCTCTATCATCAATATTGTCAAGGGTTTTAGTAGGAATTGATATGTTATGTTCTTGATTATTTTTCACTCTATAGCTTGGATTTGAATTCATCATAACTACTACATTTCAAATTTCATTCAAATTGTTTATTAGAATGGTCATTTCATTAGTGATAAATTTGATTTTCTAATTTCCATTCAAACTACTTATTATAATTCTTATATTAAATCCTATCTTTCAAAACCCTCACTTTACTAATTCTCTATCTAATGCATTTGATAAAATGTCAAACGTGCTTATCAAACATGATTTCTGCTTAATTCTTTGGCAAAATGTCAAATTATAAATTGAAAAAATCTCTAGTATTATGGTTGCTAAATTTTCTAATGTTATTGTTCTTTGTTAATTTTTTAATTTTGCTTATTGATTAGTCATGGATTGGTTGCATTAACAAGGCCTCGTTGACTAGGTCTCATCAACTAGGCCTCGTTGATGGATCATTTCATGTGTTGACATGACCCCATTGATGTAGGATCTATTCTTGCTTATAAATACATGCTAATCTACCATGTTTAGGCATAAGTTAGTCATAGTTATAGTGAAGCTCTTGTACTTTTTCCATTCAAAAGTTAGAATATTTTCTTGAGTGCCCATAGTAGGAGTCATTGAGTATATGGATCTTTATTCGAGCACTATTGTACCCAAGCATGATAGTGTGTGTGGAAATAAAGATGAAATTCTTGATAAACCTTGTAAAATTTTGGATAGTTTAAATGTTTCATTGATGTATTTAATATTTTTAGCTATTTATTCAATGTTTTCTAGTAATTAAGATAATTAAGTAATTAAGAGAGATAAGCTAAATAGTGATTAAGTAAACACATAAGTATGATCACTTTGAGCATGCATATGACATTTGGTAATCCCAGAAGTGCTTAACGCTCAGTAACCCAGCAACATTATATGTGTTTAGGATGTGTATGGCAAGTGGGACTAGATACTTATGTTAGGACTAATTGAATAGTAGTTAGCTCATTAGATTAAAGTAGGTATTAAATTAAATTATTCTATATCTTGTTTATTTTAAGCATCGAAACCATAAAATATAAAATGACAAAAATCATGTGCCTCAATTACACTTAAACCATACCCTTGAGCTTTACAAGTGTAGTTGGGAAGACAATGAACATCCTCAACATAAAGTTTACTTCTTAGAGAACTAGTGCACTGGAAACTATAGAGTCCATGAAATTCAACTAGATTGTGTGTGAGCACTTTGTGATTTGTATGGTTAGGCATAGGGTTACCTTGTCACTCATCATTGTTGTCATTGCTAGGGACTCTTTCTATTGAAACATGTGCTATCTAGGATTAATGAACATTATTAATATCATTGGATGAGCCCCAAGGTTGACATCATTCTAAAATTATATAATTACAAAATCATAGTGATATTTTATTTATTTATAAAATGTATTCTTGTCATAGGCTTGAAGATGTTAAACTACTGGTCCCACAATAGTGCAAGGTGATATATACTCATCCAGATGAGTATGTGCCTAATTTCACCTTCATCCTACACTAGGATGAACAATTGTCATGGCATGATATGGAAGGCAACATTGTAATGCCTCTTGATCGATTTCTACCCATGATGCTACTTCAAACTCTTACAAATAGGCATCCATGATCTTTAAGAGGAATACATTATGAATGGATATGAAGCTTGGGACTACCATCCCATTGACACAAAACGTAGGAGAGATCAACACCAGGAGAAGCACCATGAGTTTGTGAAGGGAAAACACTTCATCAATCCCTTATTCTTGCTAAACCAAGGTGATAATGAGGGCTCTTTTTCTAAAGGCTCTCAACATGAAAATTCTCCACTTGTTACTAATGATGGGGGTGTGGCCCTGAACCTATAGTCCACTATTAATAAACTAGGTTTAGGAAAAAGTGGTAGTGAAGGTAGTGACTTGGACAAGCATCACGATGACAAGGAATCTAAGGATCGTGGTTGTGATAAGAAAATAGGAGGTGGTTGACACTATGGTGGTGGTGGTGGTCTGTCATCCTCTTCATCCTCTTCGTCTAATTCCAAAAATTTCTCTTCATCTTTTGGTTTTGATAGAAGCCACTAGAGAAATAATCATGATAAAGGTGATCAATGAGAAAACAATGATCATAACACTCACCAAGAACGAAGGGGTGGCAGAAACCATCATCAACATTATTCACACAATGATGATAATGAGCCTCTATTGGCAACTCAAAGCATGCTTAACATTGTAGAGGTAGTTAAGATCCCAACTAGGCATGTGAAAGATAGTCGGATCAAGCACGTAGACATGAACAATATCCGAAGATTTGTGGGAGATATAACTCTAATCCACAAAACCATCTACAAGCCTTTCATGATGCCTACACCTTATAAAACATAGAGAATGACTAGCAAAAATTGAATCTATTCCCCAAGATACTCATCAAAGAGGTAGAAAGCCGGCACCAGTCCTTAGAACATGAATCTATACACTGATGAAGTACAATGCTTGAGTTATTCAATGATAAATACTAGACATAATCTAGAGTGTCAAATTTGAGAAGGAAAATCCAAGGCTAGAAACAAAGAACACATGAACCCTTGAACACAACCATGGGGAAATATTATTCTCTCTTACATTTATGCCTTGGCCATTATTATTCTTAGAGGGAACAACTTTGCCACATCATAGATGGGCTCAGAGCAGAAACCAAAAGAACTCTTGGCGTTTATGCCCAAGAGAGACTATACAAATTAAGAGCTCATTAGATACAAAGGTGATACAGAAGATAGCAAAAGAAGAAGGTGAGTTGTGAAAAAGGAAAAGTGCAGAAGAATATAATAGAAACCCTTCCATTAGAAAAAGGGAGGTTCAATTTTATGAGAAAGAGGAATCACCATTTGATGAAGTGGTGAATAGAAAAACCTTACCCATCCAAAAAAATTGTTTTTGATATTTTGGTTAAGGTTGATAAATTATCAAACTCTTTGGATGAAAAATTACAAACTACTATGAAGATTGCTGAAGAATCCAAAGAGCAAAATAGTGATCACAATCGAAGGAGGTAGAAAGAAGTTGAATGTTCCTACCAAAGAGGTAAGGACAATGCTACTGGAGTAGAAGAAGTTATGGAGATAGACTTTGATGATGATGTTGGGTGTGACATTTGTCAATATGAACATCCTAAGGGATGTTGCCCTGTGGTGTCACACTTATAAGAGTTTTGGGTGTATGTGCTAAATTCTTGACTAGCAAGGAGGCAAGCACCTAGATGATTGCCTTATTCTTAGGACAATCCAAGGTAGTTCCACTAGCAACAATAAGCCTACCATCCCAGTGGAGCTCCACCACAACCATATGAGTAATACTAGTAGTGGTAGCAATCATAATCTTTGAGGATGCCACCACCAAGATAGCAGTACCCTTACAAGAAACTAAATCCATATGGGTACTATATTAAGCAACCTGTTTCTCCATGAAGTTTTGGTAGCCACACCTCATTCCAACATCACTATTACCCTCTAGAGTACCATCAAACTCATTCACCATCTACCTGATGGAAGCACCCATATCCATACCATCCTCTACATCCTTCTACACACATCCCTCCACCCTCTACCTAGTTACCTCCTACTTCAGGGTAAAATTCCCTCACAACCATAGTAATGAAATGCTACAAGGACTATAAATTTACAATTGGCCTTCTAGCTGAGTGGTTCAGATAAAAAATCTAGGAAAAGACCATTTTTCTAACCCAATAGTCCTCCCAAACCCTCACAACATAATGCGGCTAGTTACCCTATATCTTCAGTACCCTCTTCCTCTGCATAAAACACATTTGAGGTTCCTTCAAACCAAATGCATCTCAAATCCATATTGTGATGCTAACTCATGCTATTTCCAATTGGATCAAGACAAACAACCTTTTCATGAAATGATCTAACCTGGGAAGTCCTCTTACTTACTTGCATATCATAGGACATCAGCTATGCAAGGCTCTTCTTGATTCTAGTTTTGGTGTCAATCTCATCTCCTATGACATGTATAAGGATTGAAACCTATAATCTCTCAAGAAGAGCAATATCCATTTGGAATTAGTAGACCAATTAATCACTATCCCTTTGGGGTTAGTGGAGGATATCATAACCATAGTTTGTGGGTGGTCTTATCCTATTGATTTTCTTATGATCAAGGTAGAAAATTACAAGGGAGACTTCCCCATCATTATGGAATGTGCATGGTTAAGCACTGTTAATGCATGAATGGACATTAGGGACCTCTCCTTGGAAATCTCTGAGGAAAATTAATTTGGATGGCTTAAGAAGAAGCAAGTTTCATGCATCACATACAATAATAATGGGTGTAATTGCATGCAAAAAATATGGTTCATTAACAATACATTCATCAAAGCATGTAATCACTGTGCCCAAGAAATAGATATCCAAAGGTGCTTGTATGCACCAGCCACAAAACAAGAGGGCACCTAGTGGCTAATAGCTAACCTTGATAGTAGCATATTATGCATGGAACCTACTGAGAGCCTGAAATGTGCTTATGTTGAGGGCATAGATGAACTTGGGCAAGTTCATCACAAACTTTATGATGATGAAAATAATGATACCTTTTCGGGAGAGTTGGAAAGCCTTAATAGTTTCAAGCAAGAACCCCTAGAGTTAAAAACTCTACCAGCCAACATGGAGTATGCATTTTTAGATAATGGTAAGCCAATTTTTATCAATGAAAAATTTTCTCCCAAACATAAAGACAAGCTATTGAAGGTAGTCAACAAATGATCAATAGCTTTTTCTTGGTCATATCCTGAGCTAATTGAAATCAATACATGGAAATGTTAGCATCACATTTACATTGACCTAGCCATGAAGCCAAGAAGGTAGCCACAAAGGCAGCTGAATCCTAAGTTGAAGTAAATCATCAAAGAGGAAATAGAACAACTCCTCAAGGTGGGGTTCATCTATTCCATCATAGATAATGAGTGGGTTAGTCGACTCGTAATTGTACCAAAGAAATGTGGCAAGTGATGGGTCTGCATCAAATTTATGTTGTTGAATATGGCAACATTTAAAGATCATTTTCAATTATCATTTATGAACCAAGTATTGGACACTATATATGGGCATTGTTATTATAGCTTCTTGGATGGTTATAGTGGCTATAACCAAATCCAAATTGCACTAGAAGATTAGACCAAAATAATGTTCACAAGTCCCTAGGGGACTTTTGCATATTGTAAGATGTTGTTTGGTCTATGCAATGTCCCTACAACATTCCAATGCCTAGTCCTTAGTATTTTTTAATAGAAAATTGGTAGTGGGGTATAAGTCTTTATAGATGACTATTCTACTTATGGGGCTCCATTGAGCAAGCCCTAGACTACATTGAGCAAGTACTAAAAAGATGTGTTGAAATAAACCTTAGGCTTAATTGGAAAAAATCCATTTAATGGTCCATGAAGGCATAGTATTGGGGCATAAAATTACTGAGGTAAGGATTGAGGTAGGCCTAAAAAAGATAAGGATCATCCAAGGAATCACAAGCCAACTAGAGCTAGTCAAAGATGTCCAATCATTCATTGGACATACTAGCTACTGTTAGTGGTTCATAGAGAATTTCTCTAAAATCACAAAGCTATTGGTTGAGCTTACAAAGAAAGATTCTCCATTCATCTGGTCTAAGGAGTATAAACATACATTCCAATAGCCATAAAGTTAGAAGTAGCAACCATCACCAATTGTACATGATCCACTACTACTCGATTTATACAACAAAATGTTTTAAATAGGTTTGGGATAATGCATGCACTAATTTCTAATAATGGAACTTATTTTATAGGTACCACTTTTCAAAAACTCATGTAATGCTTGGGGGTCAAACATAAATTAACAACACCCTATCACCCCCAAGCCAATGGTCAAGTAGAGGTAACTAATAGGGAGATTGAAAGATTCTAACAAGAATTATCAGCAAATATAGGAGAGATTGGATCATAAAACTCAACAATGCCCTTTGGGCCTACTGCTCAACATGGAAACTCCCTATTGGCTACTCTCCCTATGAGCTATTGTATAGAAAACTTTCAACGCTCTTGATTCAATTTGAGCTCCATACATTCTCAACAGCCTATGATTTGAACCTTTACCTTATCCTAGCACAAAGAAAAAGATTGATAAACAAGAATGTTCTATATGAAAATTGATTAGTGTTCCTATCTTTGAATGAATTACATAAGGCATTCAACAAGCAACATCATGACCTTAAAATATGAAAAGTAAAATTTCAACCTAGATATAAGGTTTTGTATTGGAATCCCACACATGTACCCTAGAAGAAAAAGTCTTAAAATTGTGGAAGGGACCTTATATAATTTATGAAACCTTTTCCTTTGGCACCATGTTAATCTACAAGCCTGAGAGCTGACACAAAAAGTAGTTGCTCAACATCCAATAAGTGAAACATTTGCTAAAGCTAAGAAAAGCTAGTGCAACTACTACCTCATTGGATGGACAACCATGCTCTATATTCCATGTCTTCTCCTTTCAACTTATTCATGGGGGAGATAACCATTCGTGCTAACCACATACATGGCTCCTCAATTTTTCACTTTTTTTTATACTTTGTTAATTTTTACCTCTTTTTGCTTTTCCATTCTACTGATTTTCTCAATTTTTTGGTTTACAACATTGTTAGTATGTTTTATCTTTCTTAAATATTTTATACTTTCTTATATATTTTACTATTTTGTGTGTGTGAATTTTCACTATTTTTTCTAATAAATGTGCTTTATTACTGCAGGACATAGTACCAATCTATTGTTTACTAATGGTGGTTTATGCTTAATGTTGTGATTGTCAATGTCTAGTTTTTATTTTTGAATTATGATGTATGATGACTAAGACATGGTTTATTTTTCATGGAATAGGCAGTGAGTCCACATCATCCACCCATTCACAAACTCTATGGTTTTCCTTATTCTAGAAGTTTGAGGTCCCTTTCATTACATAAAATTTTAATAAATTTTTGACCTTGGTAGTTTCTAAAATTCGGAAGGATTCAAAGGTTTGCATAGGGTGTGACTTTAAGGGAATTCCATACTCTTTGTATTCTTCTACTTACTTAGGTGCTTGAGTGTTTTCATAGACTTCTTACCATTCCATGTTCTTCAATAACAAGAAGTCAAATAAAGTCTTTGCATGGTGTGGTTCCCATCCAAAATGAAAGATAAGAAAAAAAATAACAAAAAAAAACAAAAAAAACATGATGGAAATTCAAAGCACAACCCTTAGATAAATAAATGGGCTACAAGAACTGGTTATGGGACTAGAAAGACATGTTACCCATGCTTGAAGATCCCCTCTAACTAAGGCCCTCTCTCACTTCCTACTCTTTTCTCTTCTATTTATGGAATGGTGGTTGCTCTATGGGAATGCTCTTGTATCTTGAGGGGATGGATCGATCTTGGAGTGATGATGTGAAGTCACTAAAAGAGGATGGTTTTGGTCTAGACTAAGGAGGGATCTTCTTAGGTCATTTTAAATAGAAACTTCACAAGGGACTTCTTATGACCTCAATTCAAGATTCCATTCCACCTTCTTAGTCATCCATCTATGATACCATTACTCACCTCAATACTGATGTTCATGTTATGCTTGATGTCTTAGTTTGATGTGTTAGAATTCTTGGGTAGATTATTCCTGGTTGGTCCTTAACTTTTCATGATCATTAATCAACTATGAGGCCCACGGACTCCTTAGTTAAGGTTATGAAAGGGCAAAAGGGCATGTGCTTGCTATGGGGAGGACCCACTAGTGTATTTCTTAGTTTGGATAGTTAAGTCCCTTACCTTAGACATTACTACAATCCTATCTTTTGCATGCTCCATTGTACATCCAACTTTTTGGGCTTCTATTTAACTCCTATTTCACTCAAAAACTCCTTTTATTTTTTAAATTTTGACCAAAGTAAATGGTGGTCAATAGCCACGTCGACTAGGCCTAGTCAATGCAGCTGACCCCATTGACTGGGCCTTGTCAACTAGGACACATCGATGGAAGCCAAAAACTCTATATATATCACCAAAAACTTTGCATTTTTTTGTCATTTCCTTCATAACGAAAGGGGATTTTTTTCCTTTTTGTAGAGCCCATAACTTTNCAATTTCAAATGATGATATCAAAGAAAGAAAAATTTATCATGCTCCTTTGCAAAGGGAAGGTTGAAAAGAGTTGAAAAGCTAAAAGAGCCGATCTTATTTATGAATGCTTAAAATCAACCTAATAAAAGTCACCATTGTAAGATTTGGATAATGTTTTACTATAAAAAAAAAACAATTCCAGCCACTGTACGCGTTGAGAGAAAAATGAATGAAAACAATCCAAAAGAATGCCTGTTTTTCAAGGGATCGCATTGGTACCGACGCAAGGGAGTGCAAGGTTTATTGCCCTGTAATGGCTTCTATTTTTACACAAAACCAACTGTTCTTTTTCACCCCAAATCAGCGACGTCTCTGCTGGTCGCATTATGCCAAAAACTTGCAGGGACATGGATTCAAAGGTAGTGGAAGAAGAACTCGCATGGGCGTTGCCATTTCCAAGATAGAAACCGTTTCAGTTTCAAAATTTTTCCATAAAAATGCAATTGATCCGCCCGCCTTCAATGACATCAATGTGTTCTGCAATGCGTGCACTATGTGAAGATTTTTTTGGCCGTTGCAGAGCCATTCTTAACCTACCATACATGATGCCATTATTCACTGATGCTCAGATGTATGATACATTTGCCCTTAACTTTGCAATCAACGGCAGGAATTTGAAAAATGATCTGCAGGAACACAAAAACACAGGAAGCCCTAAGCGAGTTTGGGGCAAAATAAAACAGTTCTAGGCAACAAAAACCCTATGTCCAGGGCCATATGTCCAATACATCATTTCTTTTTCCAGATCTTTCTCCTCCAGCAACCGAACATCATATAGCAACGATGCTAGATGCAGCGGCAGAGCCTTCTTCCACGATGGCTGTTGATAATGATTTCTGGCAGGGGCAGGATATTTCAGAAGTATTCGATGGCAGTTCTAGGCCTGGTGCCTTCACATTCGGGCTTGATGTTTCAAATTTAAATTTTCCAGCCATTTTCATACGGGTGCAAGTGCACATAAATTATTTAGGATTAAGGTACCAGCAACATTTATGCCAAGGTAGATATTATATTATCACCTTGTTTATAAAATCACTAAGAACTTCAATAAGCATTTTTCAAAATTTTAAAACAAGTAAAAATGAAAGGCTATTAAAGCTATAATTGTAAACAATTATATGAAATTATTGGAATTATTTTTCAAAAGAAATATTTATCTCCTAACTTCCTAACTTCCTAAGTTAATACTCCCTAACTTGTTGGGCAAGTCACTTAGGAGAGAAGTTAGGTAAGATATTTTTGAATATGTAACTACCTTTGAAACCTATGAAAAGGCTTCAAAGGGGGACTTTTGGAGGATCACTTTTGGGGGGAAAAAGATATTTGATACATCATACTTTGGAAAGCTATTAGCTAGCACTTAGGCTCTCACTTGAAGACACACCTTGGGTCTTGAGAAGAGCATTTGTAAAGAAGATTTGTAAAGAAGATTGCTTGCTAAAGAAAAGATTTTAGCCTCTTTGTAATAGTCCTATGAGTTATGTATTTTATTTTTTATTTTGTTTAAATTGTTTAGCTACTGGTTTAGATAGTATCATCCTTGGCAAGTAATTTTGGGATTTTTAGATTGCTTTTACCGTTCTTGTTGCCTGATAAGAATTTCGATTAAAATTTTTCCATAGAAACGCTTGTGTTTAAAATACTTAAGAGCATTTTAGTAGTAAATTTTGTTATTGTGCAACGTATAGGAACTACTATTGGGATTGTTGTAAGAGAGCCTCTGCTTGTAGTCATGCCATTGAACAATTCAGTAGTCAAGAGGGTTCAAAAAATCTTTGGTATTTTGATGGGACCAGAATAGCTTCTTTTTATCTTTAAAGTGAATTTCCATGGTATTTCAATCAAAAATTGTCAAGTCTTTCAAAGGTTCTGTTTGAATGCAACCGTTGACATCTATTATCTAG
>MNCI01000520.1:309360-323087 GCA_015680685.1 Gnetum montanum | reverse complement strand
AATCTCTTTAAAGTAAGTCATTTGTAGTTCACACACAATGCAATTGTTACATTTTGCACAACCACATGCCGCAACAGCACACACACATACTCACATTAACTACTGAGTTTATTTGGAGGTATCTGGGCCTTGGTGTTGCTAGAGACTAGCAGGCACCTAAATCCTGTTCGAGGACACTCGTTGGTGGTCACGTCCCAAATGGTCGCCAACACTAACCATTTGTCCAAATCACTCCATTCTTCAATCTTGCAACTATCAAAGGTAAGCTCTTAGTCATGGGGGATACATACCCTAAGGTTTTTGATGAATTTTTTTGAAACTTTTTCTAACTTCCCTAAAGGATTAATGAATACAATGATATGACACCATTAATTTTCAAGAGTTAACCCTTTTAACACCCTCCAATATGACTTATTAATGTTAAGAGACAAATAAAATAATGATTAAAATTGATCAAAGTAGCCATAATCATAACTTAGCTAGGTGTGACTATCCTAAGGAGATAAGATATCCCAATTGTTTTATGTTACATAATAATTGCTAACCCATGGTCATGTTGTGATTATAGATGGCACCAAGATCAAAATGACTATAGGACAAAGGATCCTCTCAACCAAGGGAGAAATGACACAGAACTAGAAGGGGCCAATAAGAATAAGCCTAGGAATAGGTAGAGCAAGCCCATGCAATGGGACCTATTTGGGAGAAGCTTGAAGTAGAATTTGTTATAAAAATTCCTGAAGAAGAGGCTACAATAGAATAATTGCAGCGAGGAGGGGCACTAGGGCCTACACCATGACTTGAAGTCACATTAACACAAGCATGCCTTGACACAATTAGGCCTTGTGATGTCCAATACTTAGTTCTCTAAGAACTGAACTTTAGGTCATTCTTGGAACATGCTCCACTAGAAGTGAAGACACAATTGCAAACCTCTTCCATGTGGCCAATCATCACTTCTAGCAGGGAGTGGTACATGGGAGAGACATACCTTTTCTAGAACAATAGAAGAGTAGGCTCTATAGTGAAGATTAAGGATATTCAAGTGTCCTACTTAGCTGAAGCCATCTTGGGTTGCCTAATTCTAGGAAACAATTGGAAGAGTTGTCTAAGCAAGCTAAACTTGAGGCCAAAAGGAAGTAGACATAGTGTTATGAGGTTGACCATAAAGAGTTTGGGATACTCACATTGGTGAAGCATGTATACTTCAAGATAGCAGCCTATCATGTCAATTTGATGGTGAGGCCCAATAAGGTGACTACCTTATCCACTTGAGCATTCATCACTCTAAGTGGAATATTTCTAACAAATCTTCCATAATTGATCTATCTGGAAATCAAAAATTGTTTCAAAGAAAATGAATGTGGAACAAAAACCCTACCTTTCCCATGCCTCATTTGAAAACTTTGCAAAATGGCAAGGATAATCTGCTATACTAACAACATGATCCAACATACTCCCGTTGCCTCTTGGTTTGAGATGATGAAGGACAAGATGCTTGCCATGTCCAAGAAAGAGGAGCAGCAACCACCACCACCAACCACTTAAGAAACAATGCTAGAGGCCCATGCAGCCATTGAGTTCTTGCATGGAATTTGGAAATAACTTTTGCATGAGCAAGAGCAATGAGTAGGAACAAGTGATGGAGATCCATTTGTATATCAACCAGCAATGAGTTATCTTAATGAAGTGGCTTGAACAATTAGTTAGATGAAAGGAGGTAGCTTGATATTTTCAGCCCAACCAACGTAGCTATCCATAATATCAAATTCCAATGCCTGAGAGGTGATGATGTCTCTATCTCAACACCATTTATTCTTAGAAATCTTTGGGAATGCCACTTCCTTTTTGATGTGCTTGGAGGAAGGCAATGAGGCAACTGTACTAGTGATGCAACACAAAGGACAAGAGATAGTTGCAGAAGTGGTTGCTAACTACATTTCAAAAGCACGTAACACATCTACAACATTAGTATTAGATGTAATTACACTTTGAGATGTGTAGATGTTTGTAGGAATTGTCAACAAAAGATTGAGTGTAGCCTAGCATGAAGGGTTGCTAGATTGACTGGTGGGGACTAGGCAATTAATTCTAAAGATATTTGATTTTCTAAATAATATTATTGCAACCCAATCGGAACTACTAAAATCAAAGGGCAAACAAATCATCTTGAAGGGGCAACTTGAAATGGCTCAAGCACAAAACCAATGCTTGGCCATGGAGGTTGCTAAACTGCATGCCTATTTTGCTAATCCTGCACTCCTCAACCCTATAGCAAGTCGAGATGAAGCTTGTTAGTAGCTTTAAGAATAATTAAAATAAGCTGAGAAGGGAAAGGTAATAACTATCTTCAACCAATATATAGTAGAGGCAAAAACCTACTTAGTTCAAAAGGACTTGGTTTAGATGCACCAAGAAAATGAAACACTAATCATAGTAAATCATCATATGCAAAATGTTGATGTACAAAAACAAAAAATATAGGAATTCATTCATCAATAGTAGAAGCAGCTTGCCAGGGTCAAAATAGAATTGAGGAAATTGATTGTAGAGAATCACAATCTATCTATGAAGGAAGTCTATGCCTTATGCTAGAAATATACCATTGAAATTTTTTCTTAGAAAAATAAGGCTTTCAAATTTGAGAGAGTAAAGAATGACTACCATGACTAGGTTGGCTTGTAGAAAGTAGTAAATGAGAAAAATATCCAAGTGGCTAAGGAAAAAGTAAATGAGGTCCTCCAGCAATTTCAACAAGGAAGAGAGGTGTGGCAACCCATCATTGAGGGGATAGGTGCCTGCAACAAAGCAAAGATCCGCCTAAAGAAGTTGCAAATTGAAGAAATGATACATTATATGAAATTGGCAAATTTTTTAGATGCAAACCTGGTGATGTTTACTACCAGATGTCTATAGTTAGAACTTAAAAAGTAGGTGGCCAGCTCGTACTTACTGTATGAGGTCAAGTTCAAGCATCACAAGGACACCAAGAGAAAGCTTGAGATGGCAAACGTTGAACTTAAAGCTCTTAGAGCATGATTTACTGATCAATGATCAACTACTGAGAACTTAGCCAAAAGAATGAGTGATTATCAAGAGCTATAGAACATAGTCAGGGCATTTGATATTGAGCACAAACAATTTGCTAGTTGGTTCATCAATGCCAAAGAGCTATTCCCACCAATTCCCTATCCTTGGAATGTGCCCATTCTGACCCACATTGATAAAGCTACATGGACTATGCATGATCCCAAGAGTAAGGAGAAGAAAATGAAAGCATTGCTAGATGGTTTTCACCTCCTACTAGAAGTTGTAGCAATAGCTAGATAGCCATAGTAGCCTTGACCACTGCATGTGCTTGAAGCTGGAGAAGGTTTGTTGGAGCCTCGAGAGCCTCCACCACCTGGGATCATGTAATTTTTTAAACAATCTTCCTACCATTAGAGGACATGCTATCTGATTTTTTTTGTTGGTGTTTAATTTTTTGTTGTGAACATCCCAATTTGTAATTTTGTTGATCTGTACATTCGGGCACTTAGTTTTGTCATGTAGTTTTGTTGAGTTGTGTGCTAGTCAATAATCCCATACCTTTCCAATTTTGTAAAGAACTTGAGGATGAGTTTTCATTCAATTGTGGGGGTATGATGAGCTGCAAATTGGTCATGTCAATGAGGCCTTGTTGACTAGGCCCTGTTGACGAGGCCTTTTCGATGCATCATTTAATGCATTGATGTGGCCCCATTAATGTAGGATCTATTCTTGCTTATAAATACATGCCAACCACCATGTTTAGGCATAAGTTAGTGATGAGTCATGGTTTGTCAGGTCTTGTTATTAGACCCCTATTATCAGAACCCTAATACAAGATACCGAGTTTGATGGGTCCTAATATTGGAACCCCAATATCGGACTTGCATTAACTAGGTCGTGTCGATGAGGCCCCATCGACGCATTTGTCCATGCGTCGACGTGGCCTCATTTATGCAAAGTCTGTCTTTGGTTATAAATAAGTGTGCATCCATCACACTTAGGCATATTTTGGGTTAATTGTAGGAAAGCTCTTGTAGTTTGTTTCTGTAGCAGTTAGACTATTTTCCCAAGTGCATGCCCTCAGTGTGATGCTTGTAATTGTATGGAACCTTTATTTGAGTGTGACGTACTTGGACATGCACATGATTGATAATAAAGATCGAGATTACCGCATCATTGTAGCATTTCCTTATTTTTAATTGTTATTATTATTTATTATTTTCTTAGTTAATATTTCTTTACCATCATTTAATATTCTTGTTGTTAAATGTAGAATGAGTACGACTTAATCACAAGCATTTAAGTGTGACTACTTGGTAACCCAGTAGCGTACCTAGGATCTGTGCTTGGTAATCCTAGTAGTAGTCATGCACGAGGTCCAAGATGTGTACGGATGATTAAGGAATGGATGCTCATCACACTTAGGCTAGTTTAGACTCTCTCCTTCCATGTCCCATTACCTTAGATTCTCTTTCCCTTTTCCCTCCTAGCTTAATTGAAGTTATTTTCCATTGCCTCTAGGAGTAGCACTAGGTTAGAAACCACATCATACACCTCACTCCGAACTAAACCATATGTGAAAAAGAAAATACTAGTCCATGTGGGAAGATAGCGAACTACGATCAACATGTAACGATCTAGATACCACAACTAGCTCGTCCGCGGAGTTCGAATGGATCGTGCATGAATGATCATATTTGTATGGTTAAGTGTAGGGATACCTCGCCACTCATCAGTCAACCATAGTTATAGTGAGGCTCTTGCAATTTTTTCATTCAAAAGTTAGAATATTTTTTTGAGTGCCTACTGTAGGAGTCATTGATTGTTTAGATCTTTATTCGAGCACTATTTTACCTAAGCATGATAGTGTGTGCAACAATAAAGATAAACTTCTTAATAAATCTTATAGCATTCTAGATAGTTTAAATGTTTCATTCATGCATTTAATATTTTTAGCTGTCTATTCAATGTTTTTTAGTGATTAAGCTAAATAAGTAATTAAGAGAGATAAGCTAAATAGTAATTAAGTAAACACAAAAGTACAACCTCTTCAAGCATGCATATAATGTTTGGTAATCCTAGCAATGCTTAATGCTCGATAACCTAGCAATGTTATATGTGTTCAGGATGTGTACGACAAGTGGGACCAAATACTTATGTTAGGACTAGTTGAACAGTAGTTAGCTCATTAGATTAAAGTAGGTATTAAATTACTTTATTCTCTATCTTGTTTATTTTAAGAACTGAAACCATAAAATATAAAATGACAAAAATCATGTGCCTTAATTACACTTAAACCATACACTTGAGCTTCACAAGTGTAGTTGGAAAGGCAATGAACATTCTCAATGTAAAGTTTACTTCCTAGAGAACTAGTGCACTAGAAACTATAGAGTCCACAAAATTTAACGGGATCACATGTGAATGCTTTGTCATTCATATGGTTAGGCATAGGGGTATCTCATTGCTCATAACTTATAGAAATGTTTTGTAGTGAAGTGCTAATGTTCTTTTATTCCTAAAAATACAAAGTTTAACATCTAAGATTATTGTAAAACTTCATTTCCTAAAAAATGATTTGTTCATGATTATTCTTCAATAAAAAATTTACTATGTTAAATACCTTATGCATTTCACAATAACTCATTTTATTAGTTTAAATAATATATGCATTTAGTAGCTATGCATTTACTATGGAGCATCCCTTTTCATACAGTAAATACTTTATGCTTCTTGATAATTTTCCTCATTATTGGACCTATTTGAACTTTCTATATCATTATAGTTTATTTCTTATATTTTCTCTCAATCCATTCCATAGTGGTTTTAATATGAGATATAAATTATCACTTTTTTGGGTCTTATTCTTTTCCATATAAACATATTCATTAGCAGTTGATCTCTAAGCTAGCTTATGTCACTTTCTTATGTATTAATCTCTCTCATTCCAACATGTTGCAAACTCTAGTATACTATGTTTTATTTTTTGGATCTTATTCTCTCTTATCAAAACATATTCATTAGCAATTGATCTTTACTGAATCTTATTTCCCTTTTTTGTACCTTACTTTCTCTCAATCCAACATTTCTAGTACCTACCATATGTTACTTTTTTATGCCTTATTCTCTATCATATGAGAATATTCATTAGTAGTTAATTCAAAATCATTTAGTTTCCTCTGATCTCCTACTTATACTATATTTCTTTTTGTGCACTATTCTCTCCTTCAGAATTGAAATAAGAAGCATGTTTTATTTGTTTTTCAATATGTATCTTATACTAGCCTTCTTTCTAAACTAACAACATTGATAGTACTTATTTTTGAGTAGGTCTATGTAAATAATCATCATTAGTTTTTAGAATGAAAAAAAAATCTAGATCCATTTATGAAGGCCGAAAAAATATTGAAGAAATTAGAGAAATATATAGATTTATTATTTATAGTAATAATTTTTCTTACTAATGCACAAAAGTTGTAAATAACAAACTAGTTCTACCATAGTTAGTAGAGAAACATATTTTTTGCATTAATTACACATAAGACATCCAAAAATAGGTCCATAAAAAAGGATTTCACAGGCAAGCAACCTCTAAGTAAGATGGTAAGAAATCAAGATTTTCCTTCTAACAAAGAAATGATAAATAATATATCCAATTTAACAAGGCACAAGATTTGGAAAATAATGGTAAATAACATGGGTTGCTCATGCATAAACCTATAAGTCATGCCATCTCAAATGATATATTCCTTTATCACATAGTATTTTCAACTATATAGAAACCAAGAATAAATTAATCATGAATATGATAGTACATACTAAGAACTTTCAAAAGATGGAATCATGAACATGGCTTACTCAATTGGGCATCCTCTAAAAGATCTATGGTCCTTCATAAATGGAAATCCAAAATAGAAACACTCTATGTATTAATGATATCATTAATCTAGAATCCTTGTCTAAGGTGATTTTGATACTCTACTCCCTACAATACGCACTTTCATAGACATTGTTAAATGACTCATTAATTTTATAAACATGCTCAGTTGAGAAACCCCTTTATTTTATTTAATTATATACTTTAGTAAAATGTTGTATCATGATTTTGAATATTAAATTTCAAAATTATGAAGCCTATAGATCAATTCATTTTTCATTTAGAACATATGCAATATCAGTCATGTAACATAGTTGTGCATGCTTTACTAGTTTATAGGTTGCTTGATAGTGTATGTTTCAAACTATGACTCTATTCTTAGGTTTCTTGATCATGCATGTTAGAAACCATGGCTCTATTCTTAGGCTTCATTAGTTCATAGGTTACTCGATCATGTACGATGTAAACTATGATTCTACTTTTAGGCTTCATTAGGTCATAGGTTGCTCGATGGTATATGTTATAAACTAAAACTTTGTTCTTAGGTTTCATTAATTTGAAAGTTGTTCAATTGTGCATGTATCAGACTACAACTCTATTAATATCTTCGTTTAGTTCATAGGTTGTTCAATCATGTATGTTGTAGACTATGACTTTGATAATATCTTGGTTTAGTTCATAGGTTACTTGTTTGTGAATGTTAAAAATTATGACTTTGTTCTTAGGTTGCATTCATTCATAGATTGCTTGATCATGCATGTTACAAACTATGACTCCATTAATATCTTGGTTTAGTTTATAGGTTGCTTGATTGTAAATGTTAATAACTATGACTATTTTTTTAGGTTGTATTCATTCATAGGTTGCTTGATTATGCATGTTGAGAACTGCTACTTTGTTAATATCCTTGATTAGTCTATATGGTGCTTGATCATGCACGATGCATCAATATCAATATGTAATCCACAAGTCACATAAGGAAAAGGTTACTCATCCATGCATGTCTTCGAATAACTAATATATGTTGTATTAAGGTATATACCTTAGATATATTTATCTGAACTCATAGGTTGTTCGATCAAGAATGTTACTATATATAATACATGGTTGTAAATATATACATGATGTGGAAACATGTTGTGGATGACTATTTAATTTAATAATTATATATTTTTGGTATTTTAACATATCTATTGTATACTATCTGATTATTGTTGGTAGTTAGTTTACATCTTGGTCTTCAATTCCTAGAATACATAATGTATGTTATAATTTAATTATTTACCTTCTAAGATCAAATTAAAAATATTTTTTAGAATGTTAAGATGTGAATGAATTCCATTGAATCATGGTATATGTCTATTCTAAAGCCTAAATGTAGACACAAAGATGTCCATATTTTTATTAGAATGATGGATACTAGTTCTTATGAGGGATCAAGGAATTATGATTATTTCCTATGTTGAAAATAATGATATAATCTATATTTAGATGAAGAAACTCTTAGTTTCAATAAAAGAAATAAGTCATGGTGGACGTTTCCTAGTAGGGACTATTGATATAGAATAGACTAAGTCGAATGATACTATGAGAAAATATGAAATAGAAAAGATTAACTCCAACTTTATTAAGCATGAGGTTGTTACATACATAAGAGGTTTCTTCAACATACAAAGATTATGAGAATATCATTAGTGGTTCTTTATATGAGAAATCATATGAATTAGCCATATGATTCATACAATGAGCTCATTTTGACATATCAACTAAGAACATTTTTAGTTCATCTTATAGCTTCCACTGAGGAACCTATGATAGTCACTCCTTTCAAAGAAGAGAAGAAGTCTAAGCCATGTAGTGAGAGAGTGGTTAGAGTTGCCAAAAAAAGAATTAAGGCACTAAGATACAAAGATGATTTCTTCATCTCAATTTCTCTATAAGCTATCATATTAAAATTGACCTATGCAATCTAGCTCTTAATAAGTTTAGAATTAGGGTGATGATTATGAAGTACATTAAGGAACTACTTGTCACAATGATAAGGAATCTTATCATTGTTATGCATGACTATATACTCATAGCATATAGGGTTTCAAGTAGTAAGACCCTCATGCCTATAACTGAATCTAAGCTTCATGGGGAAGATGTGCAATTTTTAATTTTGAATGGTTGGTACTCAATCTAAGCGACGATGATTCTCCTTAAAAGAGATGTTGAATAAGCAACGAAGAATTTGTATAAAGTTCATCAAGCCTAGATACTCAAAGTGGAGACTCTAGTGTTAGTTATTACTAAAATTTACAAATCTTAGAATTTGGTCCAAGGTGTCATGTCCCCATTCTCAAATGGTGAAGGAAGATGGTGTCTCTTCATAACAAGTGTTATAATTATTATAATAATACTTGAAAGGGCAAGTTGTAATTAAGACTTGAAAGAGCACACTATAATAATGGGCATGTCTCTCGAGGTAACCTTTAAGGATTTGACCTAAGATATCTATACCTAGGCATTAGGGGTCATATCAGTGTGGATTTGTGGAGCTAGTAAAGTAGATTAATAGGTGTTGGGTAAAGTAGAATAGGAAGAGGACTAGCCATCCCTTTTGGTTAGTGATAGGCCTAATCATGGTAGTAATGTTGGATAGTCTTTAAAGGATAGATGTTGAAGGAAGAAAATCCCAAGAAACACCCAAAGCATAACTCGAATACATTATTTCACATTAATAAATCATTTTTCCCTTTTCATTTTGCATTTTTCCTATTGTTTTTTTATGCATAATGTTGAATGTCACACATATTTAATGTTTGTCATGTTATCTTCTTATGTGTAATGTCTAATATAATGTATATTTGACATTTGCTAGGATATCTGAGAATGATATATTACATTTGGTATTAGAGCAAACCATTTGAGGATCAAGGACCAGCTACAATCCAATGACGAACCATTGAGCCATGAGTCAAGAAGAGTTATGGACCATCACCAGATGCATCCTACATCCTAAATGACCCATGTAAGAAAAAAAGTACCTCCTAGTGATCTTCAAGAACAATTGAGTTAGGACCACACATCTTTAGGAGAACCATGAACACATATCATGTTTAAGATAGACCTCACCAACCAATAAGATTCTTTCATGGATACTAGCGACCAAGAGATTCAATTAGACCACAACAAGGTATATGAACTACAAGAGACATTTTTAAAATAAGGATACACTAGTCCAGGTAAATCTTATTTGATTAAAGTCATGATTAAATTCCTCCTAGAAGGCTAGAAACCATGGCCTAAGTCAATCTTGTCTTGTTTGGAACTTACTATTCATATACACCTTACTCATGTAACTTGGTATGACTCACCTTACCTACAACCTATGTATTGGTAAGTTTAAGGAAGGTATATTGGTAAGTTTAAGGGATTCAACCTAGCCATAAGATTGTTTCATCCGTACCCAACTAATAAGGGTTATTATCATGAGATGATAGGCAAACCAATACTTGGTGGTTCTTTACTAACCCTCACCTTAGTACCTTGCTAGGGTATAATCATGATTTGAGAGAGCACGCCTCAATCATACTTGCCAAATTATAAGGTAAAAGTATTATATTCCTGTCCAAGGGTTGGTATATCATTTACAATCAAATCCCAAATCATCTACAAGTCATCATGTCATCCATACATTAGCCTAGTAATGTTAATTTGGCAAAATAAGCTATTTTGGTCTATTTAAGTCTTGAAATCCATTTAAGTCCTAAAAATCCAACTTAGTTTTTGAACTCTAAACCATGTCCAATGCATAGTACTCGTCGAAAAAATTCCAATGGTACAAATTTCATCTTTGATTGGACTTGCAATTTGGGAGATATTGCTATTCAAATGTTCTCGTTATGCATGCTTATTAATTATTAAATTATTATTATTTTAAACTAAAAATTTTATGATATGGAATGGAACCCAAGATTTTTCCATAGAAAACCGAACTCATACCCTATGATTCGCCAAACCAATAAAATAATATTAAAAAAAATAATGTCAACTTAATGAGTGGGATTGGACCCATGCCCTTGATGTCATTAAGTCAAAAATCTAACAGTTCATCCAACTAAGCACTAGACCTACTACTCTAACTATTAGTAAAATACAAATAGAATTATATTTAAATTTAAAAATACGTATAACAATAATTAAAGTTTTTTTTTTAAAAAAAAACTAAAAAGGTTTTTTTTTTTCAAAGGGCCACAAGGCCCAGCCCTACACAGGGTCACCTTGGTCCATTTAGGGCTGCGCAGCGCTGCAGTAGGCTACGTGGGCCCATTTGGAGCCTTACAGGCTACAATCCTTAATGGACAACCCTCCCGGCACGACCAGCATTTGGTAGCGTGGCTACTACCACAAAAATCCTTGTACCTTGTCCTTAACTACCGCAAAACCCTAGCTTCCTGCTCTATGAACTTGCTGCCTGCTTGTTTTCACTGTTACGTGCTGCCATCATGCCTAAATTTACACATCCTTTCTATGGCCTCCTACAGCTTATGTGGCCCTACTATCGCCCCAGTAGCCTTCCTGTGGCCTTTTGTGGCCCGCGTGAGCTTGTAGAGCTTTTTGCTACTAAACAAAACCTTCGTCACCGTAATACATCACTGCTTGCCACCGCACTAAGTCGCTGCTCCTACTTGTTGCCATGGCCTATACTCTACCTGCCCTGTGTGTGCTTGTGCTGATGCCAAAAAATCTGTTGGATTTTCGGGAGTCTGCGGTTACCGCAGATACCGTCGGTGCTGAAAAACCTGTCTTCTTTGGCACCCGGCGATGCTGCAAAAACCTAACTTCTCCAGTAGCTGACAGACACCGTCCATGTTGAAAAAACCTGTCTCCATCGGTAGTCAGTAGTGAAAAAACCTACTTTCTTTGATAGCCAATGGACATTGTCGGTGCCAAAAAAATTTGCCTCCAGTGACCGTGGATGCCATCGGTGATGAGAAAACTTGCCTTCTTTAGTAGTTTCCGGTGAAAATTTTTTATCAATTCACAAAAACTTTTAAAATTATCAATTCACGGGAAGTTTGAAATTGACGTTTAGGTAGGAAAAGTTTAAATATTAAAAAGCATTAAAATTTGACAGCCAATTCAAATTGATGTTTTGGCAACCAGGAAGATAAACATTATGTAATTAAGCGCACTTGTTCTAGAGTAGTACTACGCTAAGTGACATCTTAGGAAATCTTGTTTTCTAAGCCAAAATTTTTGAACTTCAGAAGCTATATTGTTTTAATTCTAAAAGCCTTTTTCAGTAAACAAAGAGTTGTTTTCTACAGATTTCAACCTTCTAGACATAATGGTCAAGTTAGATCTATCCCATGGAGCTCCAAAAATCAATTTTTCATTATCGCTCCAACATGATGGCGCAAGATCCTCAAAGTCTCATTCTAACATATGAATAGTCATTTCTAACAATTTCTAGCCTTTTGAACTTAATGCTAAGATCATATTCATCATTTGGATACCCAAAAATTAGGTGATATCATAAACCATGCCTTAAGAGACCATAACTTAAATTGGTTAACAATGCCTAACAATTTAATTGTTGGAATTAACAGATCTAAGTTTTTGGGCCATCTTAGGCCTTAGGATTAGAAAATTAGCATACACTGATAGTTAGTTGTAGATCACTAATCCTTAGTGTGTTATTAGTTTCACTACTAGAGTTAGTGTCTCAAGGAGGGTAGAAGGGTTGTTAAAAATCTAGGTAATGTAGCTAGTTGTTACTAATCCAAAATCAATTGAAGCATTAGTTGGTGAACGAAAATGATCATGAAGATGTAGAGCTATTTAGCCTATAACCAAATCATGCAACAATAACATTATGGAGAATCATAATCTATTTCCAAAAAGGTGTATGATATCCATGGAGAGAAATAACCTAGGAGAGAATTCAAGAATAAGAATGAAAGTTGCAACATATAATGTGCTTGCAAGATCCCTAGCCAATAAAAGACAACATCCACTATGTCCACCATGGGCCTTGGACTAGCATGAGTATCAATACCCATGCATGTTAGCAGAGTTACAAGATTTGGTTATTGATGTCTTGTATTTATAAGAAATTTTTTCATGGGAATTTCTTTACCAATTCCAAGTTTATTTGAAAAGATGGAATACAAAGGTATTTACAAACAAAAAGGTTCCTATGAAAGTTCTTCTTTCAAGCCATATAGATTAGCTTATTTTAGAAATTGCAACATGGATGATTATATGATATTTTATAAAGAATCAAAGTTCAAATTAGTACAAAGTTTTGAATAAAGATTAGAATATATGATTTTTAAAATCTAAAACTTCAAGTAGTGAGAAAGAAGAATAGTCAAGTTCCAAAGAAATTACATAGCCTTAACATTGATTCTTTTTCCCACTGGTATTACCATTTCTGGTTCTGTTGTCATCAAACACATTTGGAAGGCATGGTGTTATATCAGTTAGTTTTGGAACTTTAACACTATTACTATTTCTTCCTCTACACTTGATAAGCTTTCTCCTTGGTGGATTCCCATTCACAATGAACCTTGGGCCATTAAGCGTCCTCGTCTATGTAGCACCTGGGATAAGCTTGGCATCTCCTTCCTCTCCTCTCTTCGCATTCATAATTGTTGGATTACTTGGACTGAATGTCACCTTATTTATGGTATCAATGCTGCTCAAAAGTCTACCTTTTGTACGATTTTGGATAGCTTGAACAAAAGTGTTGTTATTCAAGACTCCCTTGGTGGTTTTTTAGATCTTTCTTGGATTTCTGGTCATCAAGTTTTTCCCTATCATTCTAAGA
>MNCI01000520.1:294013-309163 GCA_015680685.1 Gnetum montanum | reverse complement strand
TTTTTCAATGTGATTCTCCTACTAATATTCTCTCCTTGTCTATTCAAGGAGACGTTGTTCAATAGCTAATGCTGCAGTTGAGCTCTTGAACTTTTTCTCTCCCATTTTTCCTAATTTCTTGTAGTTTCTCCTCTTTTGAGGTGAGCTTTTCCCCTTTGGCTGTTAGTGTCTCCTTCTTTGAGACCTCTTCATCTTTTTTGACCCTCTCTTTTATCCCCTTTGTACTATTTTCTTTTTTCTCTATTAATTAAATTTATTTTTTGGGGTCCGAAACCCCCCCAACATTGATAGTTAAAATCTAGTAGAATATGTATGGGTAACACACATTTAATTATCAAATTAGCATGTTCAGATAATAGACCTTGCCAAGTGGCATACTTGATTAACCAAATAGAGGAATGTTTGAAGAATAAGTTATTTTGAACCCATACCAATATCAATCCAGTGTCATTCATCCTCTATGAAGACTTCAATGCAAAAGTTGGGAGTGGTGTTTATCAATTCTTAAATTATGGATATGTAAAATAAATCTTTGTAGATGAACTTGATTTGAAGAAGATGTTCCCATCAATTCAAATAATTCCATTGGTTAGTACATATTCTACTTACTTTGAATCTTCAATAGACAAGTCAAAGCTCAAAATTTACGAACAAATGATGCTGATGGACAATACTAATCAAGAATCATAATTTACTAACTTTTTTGTCATGATTAATGAAGATTGGTCAACATCATTCTTCATTGAGATCCTAGACTATATGCGGTATGATGTCCAATTCTTCCAAGTTACAAAGCTATTAGAGTTAGTTTCTAAAGAAGAAATTGAGAAGCAAGATCAAACCCTTCCATCCTAGACAAGACCATTCAATCATATACCTCTTATGGAAAAACTACAATTACTTTCTTTAATCCCAAGGTTAATTAAGATCAGGGAGTATCTTAACCTTACTTTTATTTATAATCTTTTTGTTTTCTTTATTATTTAATTTATATTTTAATTAGATAAGTAAAATATCTAGGGTAATTTAAGTTGGGAATAAGGATTTTGCCTACCTTTACATGGGTAATAAGATATAAGTTGCACTTTGTGTGACCTTAGTTAGAACTAATGATTGGTGGTTGGTAGACCTTTCATTCAACTCTTGTCATTATCTTAGAGAATGAGGTAATTATTAATAAAATAATATTTATTTCTCATATATTCTTCTCACTTATTATTATTATTATTATTATTTTGCAGAATAAGTAAGAAAACATTAGGATATTCAACTTCAAGTTAAAAGGAAAGATTAGAGATTTGGAGCATAGGAGTATGGAAGGAAACATTCGAGTTGAAAAAAGATTATGAATGTGGACTCATTTAAGAATGAGAAAAACCTAAGGAGGGTAGATTATCATGTTAACATTTCCAAATGGTGTTGCCACATAATGAATATGGTGTCTCTTGATAACAAGTATCATAATTATTATAATATGAGTAGAAATAGCAAGTTATAATTAAGACTCAAAAGGACATGTTATAATAACAAACATGTCTCTTGAGGTAACCTTTAGGGATTTGACCTAGGGTATTTATACCTAGGCATTAGAAGTTATATCAGCATGAAGTTGTAGAGCCAGTAAAGACAAGTAACAAGTGCTAGTTGAAGTGGGATAAAAAGAGGATTAACCATTCCATTTGGCTAGTGATAGGACTAACCATGGTGGTAGTGCTGGATAGCCTCTAAGGGATAGATGTTAAAGGAAGAAAAACCTAAGAAACACCTAGAGCATAACTTAGATACATTATTTTGCATTAATAAAGATTTTTTTTCTTTTTCCTTCTTCATTTTCTCTATTTTTTCTTTACACATAATGTTGATTGTTACACATATTTGACATTGTTCACATTATCTTCTTATGCATAATGTCTAATATAATGTATATTTAACATTTTCTATGACATCTAGGAATGGGATGTCACACAAGGAATAAAATATGATCTTTCTTATGTAGAGATTCTAAGGCATGCTAGAAGCTATTTGTCTTAGAATAACATTAAAAAATATCAACTTGTGAAATTTTGAAAGGGTTAAAGTTAATCTATGATAGCTTGAAATTTATATTCAATTACATTAATCATATTCATTCCTTAGTGTAAAATATCAAAATAAAATTATGCATTCTTTAGGGAAGCATTAACTCATGTTTTCTTTCTTATTTGTTGTCTTTCAGCATGCCAACATTCAAGACTTTTTAGAAGAAAAACGATTTCTTCATGTTGATGACATACTTTATTAAAAATGGAATGAAATATTTTCTATGTATCAAAATGGGATTCTACAGTGCTATTCCATGATTTCTTCTAATGAGAACTTTAAGAAGAATAATGTTAAACATTTGAGTGCCAATATTTTCATCAACTTTAATGTCTAAGGTAACATGAAATTGAAATATATACTGACATGATACTTAGTGAACAGATGTGTTTCAAGCATCTCAAAGGAAAAGATGAGTCACAAAAAGTAGTAATCAATAGGATGATCATACTGGAGTAGAAATGTGACTAGATGAAGCATTCACATTCATTAAAATTGCTTCATATTTGATTATTTGTTGGTAGGGATTTATCAATTGAATGTTGCATAGACTTGAATGTGGACACCATTTTCAACATGTATAGAATTGTAATAATTAAACAAGTTTTCATTTAATTCTATCAAAATACATTCAACTTTATAAATAAATTAGTCAATAATTCATTATGTTATAATACATATTTAACCAATTATTATATGTTCGTAAGATTACTTAAAAATGTTGATTTTACTGAAGACAAACTTTGACTTAATCCATCAGTTTAGTTAATGCTGCATCAACTCCTAAAGTTTCTTGATTTTGAGGAGACCATGGCAATCAACATCTAGACAAGTGATGGTTTCTTTTTCAATAGATAAAATCTAGAGTTCATGGATCTCACATTGCAAAATATAAAAAGGAATTCTCTTGGATAGAGAAATTAGTTATTTACTACCTTGTAGGTTTTGAAAATATAACTACGAAAGAACAAATGTTATTTTCTCTAGATTAGTTATTAATATTGACATGGAAAGCTATCATTTATTTAAAATTTTGTTAATGACTTTAAATACTGTATCTACAATAACATTTCCTTTAAATATTGTAAGAGTTACCATTACAAGAAGAAAAATATGTATGTTTTGGTTTACTATTTTTTCACAACAATAGAAATAGTAGAATTATCAAAGGCATTTGAAGATGGTAATTGTGACATTTAGGAGTAAAATTCAATCGATGTTGAATCAATCAAGGCTATCCTTCTAGATGCTACTATTTCAGAAGATGTTGATTACATATCATGTAAATTAGTTAACTTTTGACATAGGTTAATCAACACTGCTCTAATGAAAAATATATTTTTCACTAAATATGAATTTTTCTATTAATTTTGGAAAATTTAAGGTACTACATATCTTTAGAAATTTGTAACTTTATTGAATAATATTATGAAAGTTGGTATTGTGTCAATGAAAACAATGTTTTATTGAAGAAAAATTTATCAAAAATTATTCAATTGGTAAATCTATATTTTAATTACGTAGCATTATTTTACTTTCATTATTTTATTGTAATATTTTAATCTCTAAGAATAGAAATAGCATTCTTATGACTCTAATTAGAAATATAATCAAACTCATATTTTAATAAATTTGATATAGCATTCGATTACATAAATTGATGAATTTTAAATCTCCATATAAAATTACAATTCAATGGATATATGACTACAATTTCCATGTATAACATTCCTTTCTATAGTCTTTCCAATAATATAACAAACTTTCAAATAGCATGTAATGTTACGTTTTGCTTAGGTTATTGAGTTTTGCCACTTGATATTTTCTTAAGTATATCTTCAACTGCCTCTCTAGCATTTTTATTTATTTTAACCTTACTTGTATCTTCTAATTTTGATACCCATGCATATACTATGTTATTTAGATTTAGAAATTTATATCCTAGATTTGTAGGATTTACATGCCAATATTTTTCACAAAATTATTTTTTTGAATTTCCCTATGGCTTGTACCTTTCAATATGCATCTTTTTTATCTTCTCATCATGTTATTCGAATTATAAGCCCATACATTTTCCAAGCCACATAATATCTTCATCATTTTGAAGGCATATAAGAAGCATCATACCTACATGGATATTTGTAAATGAATTAATAGATGATTTAGCTTATTTTTGTGGTGCTTAACGTACCCTAATTCCTCTTCAAGGATATATTGTATTTCCGATTCTTTTGCAACTATTTCAAAGGCATTTTTCTTTGTTCTAGGCTAGAATCCCAAATTTAAATTTGAAAAAAAAATTATTCTTAATTTTTAAAATCATCTAGTTGTTGGATAATCCTATGACAATGTTCAGTTATTTTTTCCTATACTATTCTATCACTATTTTGGAGATTTCTTTGGATCTCATTATTCCATAATGTAATATAGCTTTGCATGCTCTCCGTAATATTTTCTAGTTCTCTTTCATCTATAATAGAATTTGATAGCATTGGTAGATCTCCCATAGGAAGATATGGCTTACCATATTTCCTTATCCATAGATTAATTGGATCACACCAAACTCTCTCCCTAATATTTCTTTTCCATGACATTATTAATATTTCATTAATGAAATATAATATTATGTAATGTATATTCTATGTCCCAAATAGGTGTTTAATTGAATTAGACATATAATCATTTAAGTAGTTGTTAAAGTCATAAACATTCTAGATAAAGTAAGAACTATAATTCTCCTACTATCAAAGTCTATTATATGATACATATTCATAAGATGTGGTAGGCTAAATATATCACTTTTCTTTATTATTTTTAATAGGTGACCAAAGCTTCCATCCATGTCTTCATGAGTGTGACCAACATGAAGAAATCCTAATTTGATGGTATTAAAAATCCTTCAAGTTGTTAGTAAGGTTAAAAATGAAAAAACATGTGTTTATTATTCTCACCATAGTTATCCATTTGTAGAAATATAGTCCTTGGAAGTGGTACATGTTGTCTTATAGTTTCATTTTCCTTCTTGATTTCATCTTTTACGCTATTAATGTTTAGCACATGGAGTTATTAAGCAATGCATAACCATTTATTGAATGTTCCTTAGTAATACTACAAAGACTACCTAGCTAGTTAGTAGGTTTCACCTCCAAATCACGTAAGCACTTAGCAAGAGAAGTGATTGTAAACTAAGAGCCCATTTTTGCATAAAATGGTGTGAAATGGTTAAATCCACTATTATCGTTATAACAAACTAGTATTATTTTCATTGAAAACTAAAATATGCCTCTTCTTGAAATTTTCTTAGGTAGGGAAAGTAATTTGGGCAATGTTATCTTACTTCTATTTATCTTATCATGGATTATTCTTAAGTACATATCTAGATGTCTTGTTGCCAAATCTTGATGAGCATAGTACACATGCATGCACATTATAACATAATCCAAATGTATAGCTTATTCTCATTATATTTTTTTCAACATGATCATAAGTTGATTTTATTTTGTAATCTAAATTTTGAAATGTTTGACACACACTCAAATTATGCATTTTTGTGAATAATACATTTGGAAAATGTTTGGAAAATAACTTAGACATCAAGCTTTTACTCAAGCTAGGTATATGCATAGCCTTTATCTTGGGATTAACATAGTCATAAAGAAAAATTGTCTAATTCATTATCCTTGATAGTGATTTTACTGGTGCTAAGGTACCATCTTGTTGTATTCAAAAAATGGTTAGCCAAGTCTTCTATAAACTTCTTAATGACATGGATTGTAGCTATTTTGTATGCCCTTGGTTTTATCTTTTCAGTATTTTCATGCTCTATTATGATAATACTTTTTTTTGAAACTACTTATGTAGTTGTAAAATGTGCTGCATAGAATATTATGAATTAACCTCCATGATGTTTTACATGTTTTCTTTCCACTTAATTTCATTCTCTTGATTGTAAATATATGTTTAATCACTTCTTTATTTGCATTTAAATAATTAAGGATGAAGACTTTTTTCATATTTGCATCTATATCATACATGAATTTTTTCACTATGGCTAACTCTGCCAATGTTATTGTACCAAGATATCCCTTCTTACAACCATGAATTTCACTAATAGAATAAGTGAATGATATAGAAGAAGTAGTAGTGATTTCACCTAATGAATTGATACTAGTAGAATCCTCATCAAGTAATGAATGTGAGTTAGACATATGAGCATGTCTTCTTTTCTTGTTAGGACGGGCTTTTATCATAGTGTTGCATAAAGGATATTGAATTTGGTAACTAATTTAGTTATCGTTCATTATCTCTTTCCATAAAATAATTTCTTGAGAAGCTTCTGAATGCCTCTTTGGTAGCTTTATCATGCACTTAGAGTCTTTATCCTCAAGGAATTTTACATCTCATATTACCATAGGAAGTATCCATTCTATTGATAAAAAGAAAGCATTACATTCATTGTAAATATATTCTACAAAAATGTTAAATTTTGATACACTTAGTCAAATTAGCTTAGATAGATTATTCTTCTTAGTCGTTTGGCTATCTTGCACCAGATCTTCCTCTTTAGTACATTATATTGTTCCTTTTGCCAATATAGTATCCTCATAATAATCATGATGCAGTTGTACCTTCTATCCAAGAAATTTTTGCCTATATGAAATCTTATCATCCTTCAATATCGTCATTGAATTCTATAAACTATTTTCGAATGTTATGTGTAAAGATAAAGGAAATGTAGAAAATACATTTTCATATATCCTAGAAGAATAATTTGCATAATAGAAAAATTCTAATTCTTATGAAAAACTATTAAAGGTACTATAGCACAACCATCATATGATCTACATGTTTTAATATTCATATATTAGTTCTCATAGCATCATCGTGCTATGAGGGAATGACTTTGAAATTGTTATGATAGAGTATTTGAGTTACTCATAACATGATTGTCAAATGATCAAAGTAAGAGCTTACAAACTATGAATTTCTAATATTATATCTTAGTTCTTATAACACTATTGTGCTATGAGGGAATGAATCTAGAATTATTATGATAGAGATCCAAGTTATCCATATCATGATCATTATATGAGCAAAGTTGTACCTTATTCAACAATACATTTTGATAATCATATATCAAGTGTTAATGTGCTATTATGCTATGAGGGAATGTTGTTGGAATTATTATGATAGATTATCCAAGTTACTCATAGCACAATCGTAAAATGAGTCAAGTGAGAGCTTACAGAACTATGGATTTCAAATTTCATACCTTGGTTCTCATAGCACCATCATGCTATGAGGGAATGGATATGTAATTGTTATGATAGATTACCCAAGTTACTCATAGCATGACTATCGTATGAGTGAAGTTGTACATTTTAAAATTATAAGTTTCAATAATCATATATCAATTCTCATAGCTTTATCTTTCTATGAGAAAATGACTCTTGAATTATTTTCAGAGAGTATTCGAGTTACTCATAGCATGACCATTGTATGAGTGAAGTTAGAAGTTATAGAACTATGGGTCTCAAATATTATATGTTGGCTCTCATAGTGACATTGTGCTATGAGGGAGTAACTCTAGAATTTTTATGATAAAGTATTCAAATTACTCATAGCATAATCATCATATGACTAAAGTTATAGCTATTAGAACAAAAGGTTTTGATGATCATATATCAATTCTCATAGCAACTTTGTGCTATAAGGGAATGAATTTCTATGAAAATTGTACAATTTTTACAGAATTAAAGAAATGTTATATGATCATCTAAAACTTACAATTGTTTATAAAAAATGTAACCAACCTAATCATTCCTAAAATTAAAGCAATGGAAGAATAGATTTGCTAAGGATATTTGTAACTATATTAGTGGTGAGGTGTATAAAGTATTTGTTAAATTTCTAGCATCAAGAAGCACCAATAGGTATTGAAACATCACGATAGTAAAGATAAAGATATATACAAAATTATTATTCATAAATAAAATAGTGAAAAATGATATTTTTATAACAAGGCAAACTGAAATAAATCTTCTTGACAACTAGAAAATTTTGGAGTAACTATGAATACTCTTAGTATCTATCTTATGTATGCATTTCTTTTATTCAATCTGATTTGTAGTAGTAGATGGAGAGATTTATTGTCATTTTCTAGGGATTTATTGCTAATGAATGAATTAATCATATTAAGCATAAACAAATCTGATAGGAAACCAGAAAATTTAGAGTTTTGTAATTTACCCATGTTAGTGGCAAGCTGTATGAAGTAAAGGAAAAGGCATTTAACACATTCAATAGAAATTAGATACAAGAGAACATGACATTTCCATAACAAGGAAGGCTAGAACAATACCTAAGATTTTTGGCTTTAGGCTTACTCTCATATCACTATCTTCAAGAAAATTTATGGCCATTGTTAGGATGTTCTTTCTTATTCTGCAGTTACTATCTTTTAAAAAATGTAATGTTTGCTAGTTCTCAAAGTAATGAATATTGTTCAAACAAGATTTCAGGTATATCTTGTTTTCTTTTTTGACATATTAGTGGTAAAACCTTGATGAGTGGCGAGGTACCCCTACACTCAACCATACGAAACGAGCGTCGCACGTGCGATCCGGTCGAACTCCGCAGATGGACTAGTTGTGGCACCTAGATAGTTAGCCTTAGGTCACAGTTCGCTGTCTTCCCATCTAGACTAGTTTTGCATATGTCACGTATGGTTTAGTCTAGATGAGGTGTATGATGTGTTCTAATTCTAACGCTACTCCTAATGGCAGTGGAAAATAATATTAACTAAGCTAAGCTAAGAGGGAAAGGGTAAGAAAATCTAATCTAGCCTAAGTGCGACGAGCAACCGATTCCTTGATCAATCGTACACATCTTGGACCTCGTGCACAACTGCCACTGGAACTACCAAGCATAGGCCTAGGTATGCCACTAGGATTACCAAGCGCAGACCCCAAATACGCCACTGGGTTACCAAGCGTAGATCCCAGCTAGCTACACCACTAGGCTACCAAGCAGTCACACTTAAATGCTCATAATCAAGTCGTACTCGTTCCGCTTCTAGGAGTTTAAGGGTGAGAGACTAATCATGATGAGTAACCGATTCCTTAACTAGCCGTACACACTCGTAGATGCTCGTAGTTAAGTCATACTCACACCGCGCTAGGAAAGCAATAAATAACATGAAATAAATAACAATAAATAAACTAAGTGAATGCTACAATGATGAAGTAATCTTGATCTTTATTGCCGGTGATGTGCATGTCCAAGTACGACACACTCGAATAAAGACACCGTACAATTACATTCACCACACTGCGGGCAGACACGGGAAAAATTCTAACTCTGGAGGGATCAAACTGCCAGAGCTTCGCTACACTAAAACTGGGATCCCCAAAACAAGGGAGAGCCACCTCTTATTTATAGACATGGCAGCTAACTGTGATATCGCGTACGCAATATCATAGGGAAGGATGCGATATCGTGTACGCGATATCATGGGGGATGCGATATCGCGTCGACCGTGATATTGCGTACGTAATATCGCAGCCTGTGTGAACCACGTCTCATCATACCCCCACGACTGAATAAAAACTCGTCCTCGAGTTACAAAGAGAACAAGCTTCAGTGATTACACAGTGGATAGGTATGGGATTATTAACTAGAAAAAGAAATGGACAAATGCCACAGTGTGGGAAGACACAACACAGAGAAAAAATGCTACAACTACAAAAATGTGGAACTCATGTAGTTCCTGGTGGCAGTGGCTCCTCCATGGGTGCTTTCCCCTTGTCATGTGCTCCAAGCTTTGAAGGTTGATGATGCTGAAGAATAGCATGGAGCTTCTCCTCTTCGGTTCGAGGCTCTTGTGCTTTCCATGCTGATGCTCCGATGTTTGATGGAGTCGACACTTCCCACGGACAAGGTAGTTGCGGGAACATCTGATTAGCTTTGACATACCATGCCGTGAACACCTGTCGTTCCTCTTCGTAGGCTCTGGCTCTGTCTTTGTATTCATGAAGTTCTGCTAGCAGTCGAGCCAAGTCGGTTGCCACATCTTTCTGTCCTTGGTAGCTTTCTTTTACCACTGTGAGTTTAGAATTTGCAACATCTAATTTTTCAGCCAACTTCTTCCGTTTTGCAAATTCTACTTCATATTTGATGTGGGTGGAAGCTACTTGTTGCTCGAGCTCTGACCTCAGGTGTCCTGCTATTAACATGGCTAGGTTGGCATATCGAAGGTTTGCCAACTCCATGTATTCAGTTAAGTCTTGGATCTGCAGGTCCCGGTTCTTAATTTCCGCCTGGTGGGCATAGGCATAAGTGTCCACAATGGCCCCCCAATCAGTGTGCTGGGCACTGATGCTGTTGATTTGAGCTTTGGCCATATGGATCTTCTTCTCCAGGATCTATTTATACATCCCCACCTGATCACGGAAGTGCTCCTTCAGCTTCTCATGTTGTTTAGCCTCATTCTGCCATGCACTAATCTCGATGGCTGATTTCTGCCGAATAGCACATACCTCCTCCATTGAGAGGGTTCGATTTTCTCTGGCTAAATGGCTTACATCTTGGTTGACTCGGATGAATTGTTCTTGCAGCCGATGAAAGTGCTCATCGAGAACATTCTTTTGCTTCTCCACAAAAGTCAACCAAAGGTTATCTGCAACCAACTGCTTATTCTCATCCTGCAAGGCCTTGAGTGCCTTAAGATGCACATGAGTTTGTGCCTTTTCTATGGAGGCATCCCAAGTGGCCGTCTCCTTTTCTTCTACCACCTTCTTATTTTCTGCAATTAGTTTAGCTAGTTGCTTGGTTTTAAAATTGTTTAACTGGTCTGCGGGAACCAATCGCAAGGGATCCCGCTGTGCTACTTGTAAGGCGATGAGCTGCTCTTGTAATTTCTGCACTTCAGCCTCAGCATGCTCAGCCCTTACTTCGGATATGACCAATTTCCCCTTTGTCAAAATGAGGTCTGACTGAATTACTGTTACATCCTGGGGGATGTCAAACAGGGACTTTAAAACTTGTCCTATTTGAAGAAATATGTCCAATACATCCTCATGTTCAGCGGGAGTCATTGAGGTTCCAGCAATAGTTTGAGCATCCTGTGCTCCTGAAAGATCTGCCAGTGGCACAATAGGTACATTAAAAGACTCTTTGATGTGGTCAGCGACCACCTCAGCTGCTCCCACGACATCCTGGTGTTGCATGACCACCACAGTGGCCCCTTCACCAGTCTCTAATTGAACTTGGAAAGATGCCGCACTTCCAGAGATCTGTTGTGACCATCTAATTTCCCCTCCTCCTGTTTGCATTGACAACTCACCCCTTGTGCGATCTACTGAAATCGTAGGCTGATTGGCATCATCGATGACACGGAAGAGATTGGCTTCATCACGACTTCCCCAACTGACCGTCTCAGCAATGGCCCTCAGATGGCTCATTGATGGTCTATATTCATGTGGCGGCGGCTGATCCTGGCTTGTACCAGGTCCTGCTTCTTGTTGTTGGCTGGGACCTGTGGCCGGAGGTTGACTGGGTCCTGCAAGTTGAGTTGCAGGGGGTTCAGTCATTTGTTCTTCATCTTCTTCATCTGCTCCCAACTCTTCGCCAGTACTCTTTCTTGGAGCTAGCGCCTTTAACAATTTAGTGTAAGAAGCATTTTGGGCTTTTCGGAGGATGTCATTTGTATATCCCCGAATACCTGCCCGACGGCACAGTTTTCTGATAAGACAGGGAAAAGGGAGTGCCATTTTTCCTGTCTTCCGTTCTTCGAATCGCCTTAGGATCTCCATCAAATATAGATGAGGAAGATTAGCGTTAACCTTTCCCATCAACATTGTACATCCTCTTGCCGCGTACGTTGATATTCTTTTTAAACCTTTTGTGGGGAAGAGGTGATAGGTTTAGATTTTGAAATAAACTCTCTCTTCCATGGTCAGCTCACCAAAAGCTTTATCTCTACCATAAGCCCTTTCCAGCCAATCCTTTCGCACATCAGGGTATGATCAGGTGGATAACCGAGCAACGTGGGGGCCTGAATTTGGAAGGTTTAACACTTCCGAAATCGCCTGTGCAGAAAAATCTACTGTCACACCACCAATGTTTACCGTGGTGCCTTGCTCCTTATTGTGCCAAAATAGGTACGTTTCTCCTAAGTACCAGGCACCTTGTTCAGAGAGGACAAGCCATAAGGGAGACCCTTTGAGGTGATCCCTTACAGCCTCAGGAGCGAACTCTGCAAAATATTTGAAGTTGAGTTCCACAATCACCGAAGCGATTGTGGAGTTCGTGTGGATAACCTGAACACATTCCGGGGGCAACGTGAGTTGTTGTCCCAGTTCAGGCGCAGCAGCTCCTCCTTCCGCCTGCCCAGATCGTCTGGTAGGAGGTTCATCTTGATGGATACTGAATGAATGCACCTCCTGTTCATTATGTTGTTTGGCAGGGACTTGCCTTCGACCTCTCCTAGGTTGTTTTGCTCCACCTTGGGTCGGACTCTTCTGCTGGGAGCGTTTCAGGGCCATCTGCAATCACACGGGCCAACGTTAGTAAGGTTTTTTAAGAAATCAAGTTATACCTTACTACTTGCCTTAATTAAAGATCGCTTGTTATTGTGTGATCGTGCCTGAAAATTATAATGATGGGTCCTATGACTTAGGTGAAATTCGCATTTTAATCTTCCGGTATACTTAAGGTCATATGATTTGTGGCACAATTTGTCTAAGTGTTAGTATTAATTACCCTAATTGATGTCCTTTGGGTGATGAAAAATTTCAAAAAATTTAGGCACTTTTCGGCAAGTGTCTCTCCCCCATGACTAAACTGAACACTCTGAGTTCAAGCAGGTTCAAATGGAATTCAAATTGGAGTACCAACGCATGAGATATAGTTGAAAAAGCAAGGGTCACTCAAGCGCAAGTCGCAGAGAAAAAATTCAAAAACTTCCCCCCGCGTAAATGCCAAATGAAGCTAAGTGTTGCGGCTGGGGTTCCTATTTATAGGAACAGGGGACGCGATATCGCGTACAATACATCTTGTATGTGATATCACGTGGGACGCGATATCGCGTACGCGATATCTCTTCCAAACAGTAGTGAGACACCTGAAAGAGACCAAATTTTTAATGATTTTTCTTGAAATTAATGTGTAAAGTGAGGACATTGGCAAGGATTAATATATTCAAGGGTAATTACATGAATTCGAGAGGCACTTTGAATGATAAGGATGTGAATTTAACAATTAAAACTTTGGCAGTTATGAAGAAAAGGGAATGTAATGGAACATTGGAACGTTAAAGTTTTGAGGGTTAATAAATGGGAAAGAAAATTATGAAAAACTAAGCTGAGGGTAAGAAATGGTGTGTTCTAGCTAGGGAATTAATGAATATTACAACAAAATTACACACGTGGGTCCTCCCCAAAGCAGGTTTCAACCTATTATGCCCTTGTGTAATCACACTTAAAGTGTCCATGGGCACTAGAAGGGTTAAATGCAATTTGCACTAACTCCAAAAAACACACATATGTAAATACCACCGAAATGAGATGAAGTAGAGAAAGGGATCGGAGAGATCGGGACATGAGGTAACTGTCGCAGGGTACAATGAATCCTGCATGTAAATCATGATTAATGTGTTATTCACCCATCATTCCAAGGTCAAGACCAAGTCCATTCCTCTAATCAGTGACATTGCATTGTTTCATCCCATGATGAACAACTGTGAGAGTACCATAACAACAAGGCATACGATCACTTGGCGTTTAGTACAAGGGAGGAGTGATTTTTGTTTTATGGCACTACTTTTTTTCTTTTCTTTTTCTCTCTTTTTTTTTTCACTTTACTGAATCCAGAGAAGCCGCCAACCTTCCGGCCTGGGTGCATGTCTTTCCAGTGGGACCCCCTAGAATAGCTTTTGATGTTCAAGTGCCCTTTTGATTACTCTTACTCCCATTTTTCATTACATCTACAAGGATCTTAGTACAACCAAGTTGCATGATAATACCCACAGTTGACATCAAAGAGAATCCACAAGTCACCTTGATGTCACACCCTAACCATTCCCTCTTGGTCCATCCTTCTTCATTCTGGGTACAATGAACACAAAATTAATTTTAAGTTTTAGAAATTTCAAGAATATCACTGTACCCTCGAACAGAACATATTTATTTATAGAGTGGATGAGTGGATGTAGTGGGCTCACTATTTCAAATAATTGATCACTCATGGCTTAATAACATAAAACACACCTCAACCAACGATCCACATGAGTGTTTTATTTGTGGATGAGATTACTTACAAAAACAGAAAAAGACAAACACACAAACACACAAAGAGATAAAACAAAAAGTTGAAAAATGAAAAACTGAAAAACAAAAAGTTGAAAAATTAAAGAAACTGAAAAATATTTATTAATCCTGCTTATTATTGAAATGGGGGATACCCCCCATAACTAAACGGTTGAGTATAGCTAGGATTAATAAATGGAAAATGAGGATCCTTGCATATTGGAAATATTGAAGTTGGTCCATATTTATCACCCTGGATTTCACACACTTTGTAATAAACATAGTGGGACACTTCATACGATGTAGTTCCCGGATCACGAGTTGACCCACTATGATGTTTAGGACCGTTAGATGGTATGCAAGGATTGGGCTGATGCCTCCCATGGTTGTGTTCATTGGGCCTTATGGTTGTTGGAGTGTTAGTTGGTGGCCCTGATGAAGTTACATGAGGCATTGGGTTCGAAGGTAAGGGTGCACCACATTGTTGGGCTTGTGCTGCTTTGGAAAATGTAGTGGCCTCAGAGTTATATTGTCCCTTCCTACGGCCATGTTTAAAGAAAGGACTCCTTTGATGTTGCTGAGGCTCTTCACTGTTGTTAGTAGCAGCAGCACAAGTGTTGTTCATGGGTTGAAGTGGTACAAACACCTTAGGAACAGTTGGTGGCATTGTGGAAGGAGGGAAAGGATAAGAATGTTGAAAGTTAGGAGGAATGAAAGGTGCATAAGGTGGTGGTTGTGTTGGAGGTATGGGCTGATGGTTTTATGA